>JAODTR010011934.1:0-20142 GCA_025399935.1 Amblyopsis rosae | reverse complement strand
GTTCAGTTGAGGGCTATATTTTCAGGTGTCTGCTCTATTACATTTAATTCCATATGCACACACACACACACACACACGATACAAAATAAATGTTTAGAGTAGATGGATTCGTTTTAATGAGCATTCTCTAATGTAGAAAATGTGTCTAAATAGACTTTATATTTGAGCTACAAACTGGCTTTTTGAACTGACAAAAGAGGACAAGGCATTTCTGACATTATGGTACGGACCCCTGCTGATCGCGGAACCACCCCGCAAAGTGACGTCTGATACAGACTCCGAAAGAGCATTTGAGTGACAGCACATTTGAGTGACAGAAGCAGCAGAAGCAGGCGGAGTCAGTCCGGAGCTTACCGTCATGGTAGGCCACATACAAAGCTACGGAGGAGGTACAAAGAGAACAGGGCAGAACAACCACAGCATCAACAGGACATCTAGACGGCTATTTGCCCTGATAGCTCGGAGCTACTCTCCCAGTCTAGCATATTTCCATGCATTTCAATGCATCCTTGTACTGGTAAGACCAGCCTGATTTATAAAGCATCACCAATTTGTTCTGCGCATTAGTCTGGAAACTACATCCGAAGTTGATTTTCGTCATAGAGGGGGTGATAATGTGTGCCAATCAAATCAGACCACATTCAACAAGTCAAGAACATTGGGGATGATAAACAAATCTCCAAGATGGGACTTGCAAAATCATGATGGTTTTACCAGGCAAACATTTCATTAGGAATGGGTTAATCTGAAGTAGCCATATCAAAAAGTCAGTTATACGACCCATAAACCACCAGTTATTTATCATATTAACTATGTATACACATGTCCACACACATACACACACACACATTACCATACTGGCAGAAGATACTGTATATCTGACTTTGTGTGGTCTACGGTGGGCGTAGACATGAGACGATATGAAAAATGTATGTCACGATTATCCTGGCCAAAATAATTGCAATAAACAATATTATCACGATTATTTATTTTTCTAATATTAAACTCTTAATTGGCACTAAAACATACTGGAATCACTTTATCTTACATTTTGTTAAGATAGGAACATTTTATTGTATCATGACACAGAGAAGCCACACGTATCTTTTCCGTGTGATTCTTTTTGTTTTTAAACCAGCATTTCATCAAATGCGATTAATCTTTTTTATGTGGGGGACACAATGGGCAAGCCTAGCGTTCAGCCATGGTGGTGATTGGAAAGATGCAGGCTAATAAATCAATACAATTGGACAGTGAAAATGAGCCAGACAGCTTTTTCAAGTAATTAGTGAAACTATTCATACTTATGTGAGGACATTCATGATTATCACGTGGTGGACATTCACCATTCATACGATTGTCGTCCTAATTTTTAACGCGATAAACGATTATATCACATATCGTCCTGTGCTTAGGTGGGTGGAAAGTACCTTTCTGATCAGATCCTGGTCCTCCACCACGCCTAGCTCTCTGCCCACAGCCTGGGCGATTCTCTTTCCAGCCACCAGGTTACCAACCATGATGGACGCCGGGCCTACGCCCACTGCAAGGTGAAGAAACGGGGGCTGGGTCAATACTACTACTGTACACAGGCAAATCTGTCTAGAATGACATGAAGCTCCTGGTGCTGTATAATAATAATAATAATAATAATAATAACAACAACAACATACATTTCATTTCAGGACGCCTTTCAAAACACTTTAATCAGGAACCAAAAAGCAGGAAAATATACAGACTTATTAAATCTGTCCATTCATTTAATGGGCTGATTGTAACTGTCTTGTAGAGCAGTGGTCCGGGAGGCCTCCCTGCCTGTCCTGCATGTTTTACATGTCTCCCAGCTCCAACGCACCAGATTCAAGTGAATGGGCCACCTAGCTCTGCAGGAGCCCGATAACGACCCAATTCCCAAGCAGCAGGGTTTAACACCACTGGCGGATAGAGCTGTGTATTGGCAAGAATCTGGCGATATGATACGCATCACGATACAGGAGCCACGGTTCGATATACTGCAAACAATAACAGAAACACTTACGCAAACTTGCTCTGGTACTGCAGATTGAAATTAGATTTAAGATAAATCTGGTAACAAGTATCTTTCCTCTCTTTTAATGTATTTTGTACATGGTCCCTTTTACAAATAAATGTAAATGTTTTTAAATAAAACAAATGTAAAAATGTTATACCGATAGAGAAACGACACAGTATCGAGAACCGTAATATCGCAGTACTCAGTTGTATCGATATTTTCTTACACACCTACTGGTGGACTGCTATGAGAGCAGCCGGGCGCTGTACCTGGCTGTTTCTGCCGCGGCTTGGGCAGGTTGGTGACACAGGTGTGGGGGCACATCAGGATGTTGCAGGGGTGCAGGTTGCCCTCCAGGAAGCTCTGCTTGGTCTCACAGATGTGGATGCCCCCCAGGGGGGTCTTTGGCAGCGTGTTGGCCGGGACCAGAGCCAGGCAGTACAGGCCGACCTGGTGGATGCTGTCGATGGCCTGCGCAGGAACCACGGTTCAAAGACATACAATACTGTAGACATGGAATGAATACATTGATGCCTTATAATAGGAGGTCAGGCTCATGTAGCACTGTCAAACTGTTGCAAATATATTACACATCAAGGTATTCAGTGAATACCCCAAATAAAATATAGTACAGCAATCATATATGAATCATATATGGCACATTTGACATGCTAGTTGTCATTAGCCAATCGCAGTTTGATATGGGATGGAGGAGGGACTTTCTGTAAGAAAGTCAACACCATTAGACTAACAAAGAATGCCCTATCACGTGACTCACGCTGACTGTGTGAATGCTTGTGACCTGCGTGAGTACTGTTGCTTGCCAGAAAGTAATAATACCGAGGCGACAATATTCATCTTGTTGCCAGCACTGCATTTTTGGGGACGAATTTGAGCATCATCAATGACTTTGACGCTGACACCATTACTGTACATTAGACGATTGATTT
This sequence comes from Amblyopsis rosae, assembly GCA_025399935.1. Taxonomy (NCBI): domain Eukaryota; kingdom Metazoa; phylum Chordata; class Actinopteri; order Percopsiformes; family Amblyopsidae; genus Amblyopsis; species Amblyopsis rosae. The sequence goes on along the minus strand of JAODTR010011934.1, from coordinate 17,160 downwards.
CGATCTACTCAACTCCATTCCCATGGCAACACTAAATACAAATTGTTTGAGAAGTGGCAGACTGCAGGCTGGAGATGAATAAGAAAAATGTGGCTGAAACTGAGTTTTTGGACTGGGCAGCTTTCTTGTCATCTACGAGGATACAGTTAAGGTATGGCGGTTGGAGAGCACAGACGCACGGTTGGGCATGAAAGGGCATTTCCAAAACGGCACTGCCGATAAGCCTTATTCAGGTGAGGTAGAGGTTAAGGACCACGAGCAAGGTTCCGTTTGGCGAGATGGTTGCATTTAGAGGTAACATGCGAGGTTGCTTTGCGTGTTTGTGGAAACCTCAAAAGTAGGCCTGCCGATGGAGCGTTTTGATAAACGATTACATTGTTAGCAGTACAAGTCAGGCCAATATGTAGACCAGGCTGTACAGCGGCGTTAGCTTTACTATAGTCTATGCAATAGTTGAGCTTTTGCGCACCGGTTCTGATCGCTATAGTGGCCCAGATCACAAAGACGCTAAAGGTGCGGCCACTTCAAAAGCGCTGTGATAAACCCCCGATCACAACACACAGATGGGCTGCTTGAAATAAAAGGCAACCTGTGAGAGAAACAAAGGGTAATATAGTGGTGAAATCCGTGGACCTCTCCCATTGACTTGCATGGAACGTTGGGCCCCGTCCCCCCTTCCAAAACTCGAATGCAGAAGCGCCATCCGTTGGACCCTCTCCATTTCCCATCTCTCTGGATAATATCCAGCTCTACTGGGCATGCTTGATGGTGCGGTACAGTACCTGCAGTACCCTGCTCATCCATTGGAAGCTGTCCTCCTCGCTAGCGTCGGGCCTCTGCTCCGCCACGATCACTATCCTCTCGTCGTAGAACACCGTGACCGAGAACACAGCGATCCTGACATGCCGGCCGCAGGGAGATTGGCACATTAAAACAACAGCAACAACACATACTACACACAAGATTCACAGTGGTACAGGGCAGCTCTATATACACACTTGTGGTTTTAGGAACCTGGAGCAAACGGAGTGTCAACAAGAAATGAAAAGGCAGCTATAGAGCAAAAGCATTATCTATAGGTTGAAAACCTGCCCACGGTGCATGAGGGGCTCCAGTGATCTCATTGGCCATACGCACGAGGCAAGTGAATGGCAATAACCCCTGTTTTACCTGTAGATAGTGCTGTTCCACTATGAGGGTTATTTTATATACGTTTTCCTCCCCAATAAGGCTAGCCTGGCTCTGCCCCAACTATTAGTTGTACTCATCTGAATATTTCTCAATGAGTTTAAACCCTGGAAACCCTGTTCACATTAGTTTGCACAGCCACCCTGTTGGCGGTCCGGTCAGGGCAGGTTAGGGAGATGAAGACAAGCGTGTTTCGAGGTTGGTGGTAGAGCTAGATGAGGCGACTAATCAGTTGTAGCAACGCTGGATGTTTAAACGTTGTCCAATAGTTTCAACATTGACCAGAGGTCTACGCCCAGTAGTGGGGGGCGGGGAGGGCAACAACTGTTAACACTTCCCAATGGCGCGTGGCCAAACCTTTTTCACAAAGTGAATTTGAGGCCTGGTTACACCAGACTCCCCCCCCCCCCCTCCAACACAAACACACACACACCCTGACAGGAAGCCACCTAGTTAGCATACAGAATCAAGAGAAGTGCTCCACGCACCTCCCCCTGTAGACCGTTTTGACAGGCTCCACTGCCAGCGCGGTGGCTACCAGGTCGTCAGCGCTGTGCCGCCGCCCGCTAACTGTCAGCAGGCCCTCGTTCTTCCCAACCACAAACACCAGGCTTCCCTGTGGTGGGGGGGGGGGGGGGGGGACAAGGCCGGACGCATGCTAAGCGGTAGCAACACAGGTGGGGTGGGGTGCATACCCCCCCCGTTGTTAAAGTCCAGCTAAAGTACAACAGGAACTGTGTGGTATTACAGAATGACAAAGAGACCTCTCCTCCCTCCCTTACCGGTCCTACGAAGCCCAGAAGCCCGGTGCGTATGAAGGGGATCTCACCGATCGGGGCTCCGGCCTGGTTCACTGGAATAACCTACAAAACACACAGGCATACAGTACAGTAATGGCTTTGTTTCTCACCACACACACACACACAGTGTAGACTACAAGTTCATACATGACACATGTTTAGGTTATTTACATTGAAAGAATAAAACATTTATATTTTGTGAGAGTTAGAGAACCACGAATGAATTTAAGGGATTATACTTTAATTTGAGTTAACAAATGTTGCAAAGCTGTTGCTAAGCTTCCACTCATTACGTAACAGTATGGAATTTAGATGCACAAAACCTTAGCTCCCTCTAGTGGATGATTCGAGTTAATCCACCGTTCTGCAAACACGTCACACTTTTGAAAATAGTATTCAGCTCTACATTATACCTTGTCACACGCGTGTGTTCGTGTCCATGTCTAATGATAGGTGTGCTATGCATCTACTCCATTTGTAAAGAGCAGATGATTCACACTGAGACAACGGAGGCGGCGACCCCAACCTCAAATGTGTTCTTGGTGACCCCGGGCAGGCCGAAGTACATGGTGCCTCCAGCTCGCGAGCTGAGCATGATCTCCCCGATCTCGTCTGTCTTGCACAGCTGTGGAGGCCCATCTGGCTTCACAATGCACATCAGAGCTGAAACACACACACACACACACACGCTCCTGGTCAGCCGATAAGACTAAATTACAGTCGTGTGCGAATCACTTTCTCGAGTGGAAAACAAGACGTGTGTGTGTGTGTGTGTGTGCATGAAGGCTTGTGCCCATATGTCTCTGGCATGAACACACCCACAGGTTGTTCCTGTGTGTGTGTACGTACGCACATGTGCGTTTGTGTGCGTGTGCACAGGGCCTTACCTCCAGGCATGACGTGGCCCACGTCCTGCACGGTGAGGGCCGAGTTCTTGTCCTCCGTGTTGACGCGGATCACCCCGTGGCTCAGGCCCCCCATGGACAGTATGGCCCGGGCAGGCAGAGGAGCCCCACGCACCCCGGGTCTGAGGGCAGGACAGGCCGCAGCATGAAGGCACGCGCAAACGTGTGCAGTGCGCGCGCCTCCAAACATCTTTGTCCGCGCATGTGCGTGTTGACTGTGCACTAGCGACAGCCTGAAGCCCAATAGACGGCAATGGATGTCCTACCATGCTCACAAATGAGTGTTCTCTGTGTGTAAAATGTGTTTTCTTTGCAGTGGATCTCTTAGTCACACCAATATTGTTCAAGGGGAACGATGTGTGCACATAAAAATAAAGGTTTTGCATACAGAAATAGCCTAGACACACAGCCTGGCTCGTTGTACGCATCACTGAATGTCTCAACAGCACAACATGCACTCACTTAATGTGGACTCAGATGCTGGGTCTACATGGGCAGGTGTTTACATGCTGCGTTGCAACTTATAGGAATAGATGTTAAACACGACTACCTAGCTCAGTAATGTAATTTATAGTTGTACACATGCCGCATCTTATTCTGAAAAACAATACGAGGTGCATGCAAATAAGAGCGTGCATGTCAATGTGAGTCCATCTCTGGCCAGCATGTAGGTGCAGTACCTGCGTATGGCCACAGTGAGGGCCTCGGGAGAGGAGGCACACGGGCAGATGACCTCAGGCTTCAGACCATGAGACTGGAACACATTCAGGAAGGCATCGCATGACGACACAGACCCTGAAATACCCACAATGCACGGTGGCGTCACACAAACCGGGAACACAGCATCGATGCACAAACGCCAAGCATCTAGTACACACTTTGTTTACCATCTTATATGCCATCTCATAAATTAATATAGCTACTACATAATAACAACTAATAAGTAATATCTGAGATTTATAGTATTGTTTTATAATAGTCATGTTGTCCGCAGGTGTTTACTGTACTGCATAGACTGAAGGTGTCTCACATGGGTTGGCTCCGTCGGCCACTATGAGCATGCGTATGGAGGACAGGCTGGTGTCTTTCTGGTCTCTGTGGGCCATCATCGCCCAGTGGAGGTCACGGCACTTCACCAAGGCCACGCGCGCTACGGCAGGACAGAAGGGACACGTTTGCTCACAGGGAAGGCTTTGCATCAAACTCGTGATGATATTATTCACAAGGGGAGAAAGAAGCAGGCTTGTGGGGGTATAATCTGTTTACATGTGAAAATTAGGGGCTGGAAACCCCTTTGAGACTGTAATGTGAGTTATGCCGCGTCCGCGTGGAACACGGCAGACGGCAAACCGGATATCATGTTAGCGGACGAGAGCAGGGCGGCAAAATCAGTTGTGGCCGGCAAAAAAAATGCAGACGCCGGCAACGGCACGCTGTTGAAAGTTTAAATATTGTAACTTTTTGCCGTCCTCCGCGACGGCATTTAAAACCGGATGTTCGTAGCTCGCTCACACACGGAGAAAACCTAGACAAAGAAAAGGTAATACCTTTGGTGCAACAACACTAGAATATTAGACACAATACAAAAATTACATAAAACAGTTGCTACTACAGAATTGTGTTGAATATACTTTTATTAAATTATTTCTAAACAATGCGACATCGCCATAGCAACTGCCATACCGTTTAAATTTTTATGCCGTGCTAATCCAGAAAGTGTTTGCCGTCTACCGTGTTACATGTGAACGCAACATAAGGGCTATATAAATAAGCTTTTTTTTTTTTTTTCACTCTCTTGCTCATAGTTTTGGTAGAATAGTCAATTCAATGAATCTGAAGCAGTTTTTATGAATGAAACGAAGAACCTAAGATAAAAAATCTCCAACCTTTGTGGATGTGCACTCGCTGCACCCAGGACATAGGACAGGCCTTCATGACAGCGTAGGGCACTGCGATGGTGTGGATTCTGTTCATGACGCTCTGCAGTGGGAACACACACACACAGACACAGGCACACAGACACACACACACACAGACACACACACACACGCACAGACACACACACACACACAGACACACAGACAGACACACACAGGTGTGATCAGTGCCATGCTGTTATGCTCTTGCGTGGGCATTGAGATGAGCGAGGCGTGCGGCTCTACCCACCGTTAAAACGCCGTGCCACAAGCCCATGTCTTTCTTGCAGTCCAGCACATTCACCAGAGTCTCCCCTGACACCGAACACACACACACACACACACACACACATCACATTACACAGTGTCCACATTGTTATGTATGGGTGCAGTCAAATGCCATCGCCCTGTGCAGTACGCCGAATAGTTTCCAGGTGATATCGTGCTACCGCATCTCTGTGACTCATTGTTTCGGGAGCCAGCCTTCTCCAGGTAGGACAAGAGGCCGAGCTAAGTGCCCTTTGTTTACATGCCGGGCGTGAGTGCCTGCCTCTTCAGTTGGAACAAGGCAGGCAGGCTGGATAAATAAATAAATCATCTGTCGTCGGTAAAAAGGGCCTTGGGTAAAAAGGGCGGAACTAAAGAGATGAGGCCTGATGAATTATTCACACGGGATCTGCTCTTAAGACAGAAAGTGAGCTCAACTCTATTTCTGGCCCTACACACCTTAGAGTTGAAGAACATATATACACACACACATACTGTAGTTTATGTTCCGGGACATCTACAGCATGACAGCAGGCTTTAAGTTCCTATACATTCAAACGCACGACCTTCCAGTCTGACAGAGCTGATTTTGGCTCGCAGCAGAGCAGGCACTGATTGCTGAGGACGCCATGTAGAGCAATACCTTCACAGTAGTTACAGGCCTGGGTGAGGGCTTGACAGTGGGTGAGTGTTGCGATTTTAGACACTGCCACGCCCATCACCGTCCCCTCCTTGCTGGCTTTGTACTGGGGGGAGGAAGGGGGGGGGGGGGGGAGCGAACATATCAAAATGGCTGCCACACAACAAACCATTATGTAACACAGAGGGAAGCCTGGTGAAAGGGACCATACCTCGATATAGGCAGTGTCGGTGTTGGCGGTTGGGATGTGGGGCTGCCAGTCCTTGGACGGCTTGGTAAGGTACTTTGTGTCCGTCACCACCCACTTCATCTTGGGCCACCCTGGAGGACGCCACACATCAGCCCCTCTCACCATAAAGAGTACAACCAATACACAAACCTTTAGAGAACATAGTGATCATTTTAGGGGAGAGAAGAATTCGTGTTTTGCCTGCAAATTTGGTGTGGAGCTACTCTTAGCAAACGCACCACCTACCTACTTTACGTACTAGGCACAGTTAGACGAAACACAGGCTTCATCCTTGACCGTGACAACTTCCACCTGTCACAGAGTTAATAAAATAAACACTATCCCTAAGGCAGCGATGGGGACACGAGTTGCAATGCCCTGGAGACCATCGTACTCAAACATATCCATTATACACACTGTCGCCCTGGTTAGGTCCTGACACCCAGTCAGGCAGTAACCTGGGAGACAAACATGCATACATACGCAGTTCCTCTAGCCAGGTAAGCTAGCCTCACGAGTTCAGGATAGTATCAATCTGGAAAACCTTCCAGACCTGGCGACATGGGCGGTGAAAACGCACAGTGGCTGACCTTTGAACTGCATGATCTCCCCGCTGGGTGTCTTGGGCAGCCCTTTGAGACACACCTCGCTGGTCAGCGCCAGGCCCACCCCACAGCTGCCCAGCAAGAAGCCAATCTGCTGGCTGCCCGCATCCTGTGGATGGAGAGACAAGGACAGATTGCAGAAGAGTTTCTCAGATGGGCTACGCGAGAGACCCTATGGGTAATCGAAGGTACAACAGGGAATGCGTGACAATGTTAAGAATACAAGCAGCTTGTACTTTCAACTTCTAGTATTAAATTCATTACCCGAAAGGCAAAAAAAAAAAAAATGTAGCATGCACACATTATCCAGATAGAACAACCTCAATGTTTACCAGTTTATTCTGGCTATATTACATGCTAACATTTCCATGTAAAATAGTCAGAACTGATAATGTATAGATTATGAATCAATATATTGTTATGGGCCTAGTTATGCAAGGATATGAGTTACAGTTATTTTAGAAAGAAAAGATAGGACTCCTCAACGGAAATTGTTTTTAATGTAAAAGCATGAACACACACACACACACACACACAGTAAAGAACATTAATTTGTAACTTGCTAGAAATGTCATTTGTGTGATCAAATGAACCACTGTTACTTTGCATGTATTGTTATTGAAACTCCCTGATTTATACATTTTATGATCACAACATTATTGACACATTAAAGGTCTGTTGTTTTAACTATACAAGTCCTATCTGATCATGTATTGTTATTGAAACTCCCTGATTTATACATTTTATGATCACAACATTATCGATGCATTAAAGGTCTGTTGTTTCAAACCTATCTAAGTCCTATCTGATCCCACATCCACTCAGTGCTGCTGAGTCAACAAGAGGCCTCACCTGTCGCGACAGTGGCACCTCTATGGGCACAGGGATCACCTCGGCCAGCAGGCAGCCGTAGAACGCCACCCAGAACATGCCGGGGTCACTGTTAGGGTACACCAGCGCCACCTAGTGGGGACAACAGATGTACAGTTAACACCTGAAACTCATAAAAGCTGTTGAAATCGATTCCGCGACCTGTCGATGTTTCTAGCCTGCATAATTGGGATTGGTATTATCTGTTACTACCTTAAAGTGTTTAAAAAAACGTTTCTTTAACAAATGTATTACATCTATTATTGTTTGTCTGTCATTGTGATTTAATGATATGCTGCTGCCTATTGATGGCCAGGACGCTCTTAAAAAAAAAAACATAACTTACTGCAAGGTTTAATTTTACAATCTTAAGAGCCATTCCTCGTTAAATAAGATTTTATATTTTAATCCAATTTATTAAAGGTGAGTCATTCCTGTTTTTTATTATTATTATTATTATATAAATAAAATCCTTGATCTGATTACAACATGGGAACTTCTGAACTCGAAGCTTTCGTAAAAGTTCCACTTAACAACGTCGTAATACCACAAGATAGGGGCGTTCATATGGACTCTTCTCATGAACATGGTAAACACGACCCCATTTGAACGCAGCATTGGCATGTGTGCAGGAGGCTGCACTGGCACCCACCCGGTCTCCAGGCCTGAGGACAGGGTCAGTCTTGGTTCCCAGTTTGTTCAGCAGTGTGTAGGCCAGCTTCAGACTGCGGCTCCATAATTTACCTGGTATGAGAAGGGGAAGGAGAAAGGGGGAGATGGAGGGGGTGCAGGAGGTCACCGAATCAGCAAGTCAAATAAAGGTGCGCTCACATTCGGCGAACTATTCGAAGCGTTTGATTTTGAATTTGTTTTGCGGAAACCTAACGAACGGTAACCCATAGCCCAGTGGCCATGCTCGTTCGCCGAGAACGACCTGCTTTGACCGCCTGTGTGTGTTCGCGAAAACGTTCGCCTTTGTTTACCAACTACATCTGCAACTGTTCTATTTCCCAAGCTGCTCTGGCGTGAGGGCAGGCGGTCCTCACCGTATGTGAGCGTGTAGAGGGGCTTGCCGGTGATGTCCAGGGCGGTGAGGGCGGGGCTCTTGGCCTGCGTCGCCCCCCAGCGGGCCAAGGCCGCCTGCAGGGCGGGGGGCCAGTTGCTGACCACCCCCAGAGGCTCGCCCTTCACGGGAATGATCTGGCGGCCCTCCGGCTTAGGGGTGTTGGGGTCCGGCTGGGGTACTGGGACGAAATAACACACAGAGGGTTAAAAGCTTTAAAATCAAAGATTATAAAAAAAGAAAACTAATTAGCATCAAGTGCTAGAGATGTCTAAAACGCGTTTCATTCAGACCAAAGCTCTCTCACCTTCTACGATCTCCTCCGAGTCGTCCAGGAAGAATTCGCTGAGGGGGGGCCTCTTGGGCCTCTTCAGCGTGTTCAGCAGCTGCTGGATCTTAGTGGACACCCGGCTGTTGACCGGCACGCCTGGGAAACCCACAGATTAAAAAACACAAACACATTAAGATACCCCCCTGCTGTTCTACACCAGAAAGCCGGAGCCCTGATGCATACGCAGGCAGAGCCACAGACGCTAGCAAAACAGAAGGAAGAACAGGAGCCAGAGTCGGCAGCGAGCGGGAGAGGTCGACTTCTACTTGAATCGACGCAGACAGTAGGATCTGGTTAACTGTAGTGACGATAGGAGCACGGGAGGTTTCTACACCGGAAGCTACAGCATGAGACACACACACACACACAAAGACAGGTAGGCTGACACTACTAGACAAGACACCAGTTTAAAAAACAAGCCGGCTGGAGCGTCTCCAAAAGCCCTCCCATCTCTCAGGCGCATCTCCACATTACCTGTTTTCTTTCCTTTTTATTTTAAATGAAAGGCAAGACAGGGATGGATACATGGAACCAAAAGGAGAGAACAAAACATAGTGGCTGTTAGAGTCATTACAAATACAGTGGTGGTTATCATGCTGCCATCTGCTGACAATGTAATCAATGGACAAACAGTAATAAGGATGTTTACATGCACACTAATATTATTACTTCGACTATAGCAGTATCATGGCAGAGTTGGAACAGCTTAATCTGTATAGGTGCTAAAATACATTTCCAAATGCTTTGGAGTACAGATTGGCGCATGCACTGCTGCATGTAAACCAACCTATTAGTGGAATGTTATTTTTCACTAGCCATGTAAACGGCCTATGGATAATTTAATTATATTTAAAATTTTGGGGAAAAATATATACATTTTGTGCATGTAAACTTAGCCAATGACTCAACAAAGTAACTGGTATGATATGCTGAAAATAATATTGATCAAATACATTGTATAGACAAGATTGCAGATTTTATTGCATATGCTTATGGTAATCTTTCACAGATGATGGTAGCTACAAGATGGCCCTCTATATGTCGTCACAACCCCAAATCATAAAGGCCAAAGTGCACTTTATGCGTCCGCTGAATGCGCGGACCTGTGCGCGTTTACTGCCGACTACAGACGGCAATGGATCACACCAATAGTGCGGCATTTCTTGCATACAGAAATAGCAGACGTGTCCGCCTGATGTAGACCAGTGGTCCCCAACCCTGGTCCTGGAGGGCCGCTGCCCTGCATGCTGTAGATGTCTCCCTGCTCCAACACACCTGATTCAAATGAATGGGTCATTATAACGAGCTATACATTAGAAGCACCTGTGTTGGAGCAGGGAGACATCTACAACATGCAGAGCATCGGGCGGCCCTCTAGGACCAGGGTTGGGGACCACTGATGTAGACCATGACCAGCCAGAGCGCTCGTCCGCGTTGCACAGGGCCACGCGTTTGGTAGTATACCTTAAGATTGGTAGTATACCTGGGCCTTAAGACTGTACATCTAAACCCACAGAACACATACCTTGAGTGAACATTCATTGATCCAATGCATTCAACAAACCAAATATTAGTATAATTAACTGTAATGGAATGCATTTCTTTTTCCTGGTTAAATGAAGGTTTATTCGCTCTACTGCTGCTCGTGCTACTAAGGTTTGGCTGCCAAGCTGCGTGTGGCCGTACCGTCAGCAGTGTCCAGCATGCTGCAGCGGCTCTGCCCCCGGCTCATACCCCGCACAGCAGGGGGCAGGTCCACCCGGGAGCCCCTGTCCTGAGGGGTGGAAGACGTCACATCTGGGGGGATGCTGTTCTCTGCCGGGGGAACAGACAGCAGCATGCAGGCATTTATATATGCATGCGTGTGTATAATACATAATAATAATATTATTAATAAATAATAAATAGTTTGTCATTCGTCTCCCATTGTAATGTCGGCTAATGTGGGATCACAACTACAAGCAATATTTATTATTTAGGGAACCAAATGTTTTACACGGATTAAAGAACAAACATCTTAAACCTAAAAATAAAAAAGGTATGGTAAGCTAATGTGGTAAGCTAATGTGGCTCGGCATAGGGAAGTTTGGGGTCCCCTGCTGGAGCTGCTGCCCCGGTGACCTGACTTCAGATATGTGGATGAAGATGGATGGATGGATAAAGAGGTATGGTAAGCGTTTTTTAAGCTAATACACTTTTTGTCAAATTCACCAAATCGCTACTTGCAGTCAGCTAGCTTACAGCTGTGCCCGCACTAATTAGACACACATTGCTGTGGCTGGCACACTATTGTGTGGTGTGGTCTGCGCCACTTTGCTTGTGTTCCCATTTACAGAGCCAGGGCTGTGTAGAAACATCAGATTATTTTCTTCAGCGCACACACACAGAACAGACAGCTAGCGGACAATGAGGACCTATTCAATGAATTTGACCAAAAGTTCTTTAGCTTACCATCTCTTAAGCTAACACCCTTAATTACAACAAATGGCAACAAAAAGGATAAGGTTTTAAATTCTCTTATATTTCTTTCATCTGATTCCTTTAATCATTTTTATTAACGTGTTTCAGTATCATTTTATGTATCTTTATTGTATTCCTATATGCACCTGTTTTAATTTTTCTAAACCATTTTTTATTCATGTTTCTCTGTATTTGTTTATGGGAAGCAAAACTGCATGTATTCCCTCTCTGTAAGGCACTTCGAACTGGAATTCTATATGTTCAAGTGCTATACAAATAAAGATTATTATTATTATTATTACTATCATCATCATTATTACTGATCTCACCTATGCGTGTGTGGGCCAGAACATCAGCCAAGGCCGTGATAGGCTGAGGCTGGGGCTGGGGCTGGGGCTGGGGCTGAGGCTTGGGCTCTCCGTGGGAGAGGGTGGAGGAGGCGGAGGAGGATGTTGAGGAGCTCTGGAGGGAGCGGTTGATCCAGTAGTCAGGGCTCTGCAAGCTCTGGGCCAGCAGGGCACTCAAGGCCGCCTGCCTCCGCAAGGAGCCCTCATCCTCAGATGCAGACGATGTGTCTGCTGAGAGAACCAGCCATCAGGAGTAGTGATTCACCAATCTGGGTTTTTCAGCCGATGCCGATTTGCAGATATTCGGTCTGCAAAATCGGCCTATACTGATTTAATACTAATATATATATATATTCATGAATTTAAGATTTGGGTACCTTCCATGAGGATGAATAAGGGTGTTTTGTCCTGACAGTGTAGCTTCCATGAGGATGACTAAGGGTGTCTTGTTCTGACAGTGTAGCTTCCATGAGGATGAATAAGGGTGTCTTGTTCTAACAGTGTACCTTCCATGAGGATGAATACGGATGTTTTGTTCTGACAGTGTACCTTCCATGAGGATGAATACGGATGTTTTGTTCTGACAGTGTACCTTCCATGAGGATGAATAAGGGTGTTTTGTTCTGATAGTGTAGCTTCCATGAGGATGAATAAGGATGTTTTGTCACGAGTCATGACAGTGTATCTGTAAGGATGGTGGCTAATTGTGGCGGTGTGAGACTTGCCTGGAGGCGTGCAGTTTTCTGAAGGTGACTGAACGAAGGCTGAGCGTCTCTTCGTGGGCATGGGCGCCATCTTCTCTTCTTTATGTTTAGCCAGGGCTGCCTGCACCGCCTCAGTGTGGATGTCTACACAAGCAGGGGAAAGAAAACAATGTATATACCAGAGCCATGTAAATAACAGTTACGCCAACGGAAGTTCAAAATTGTCAACGGTCACATGGAGAGGCTAAGCCTATGGCACAATAGTTCCCGGAAGTGCTTGGTGGGCCATTTGAATATATATATATATATATATATATATACACACACACACACACATTTTGTGGTAATTAGTAGTCAAATGCACAGATTTACATTTAAAATAGAATTTATACGGTACTTTTAGTATTTAGGCTAACTTCCGGAACACTATACGATCCGCCGTTGCTGTGAAAAAACTGTCCATTGGAGTGAATGGAGAACTGTTACACAGTGCTATGATGAGCCGGACCTCTATTAAAGGCAGGGTCAGTCATTCTTGCCAACTTCAAGCTCAAATCAAAACAGCATTGCTCTGCGGAGAACGGTAAGCAGAGAACGGTAAGCTAGCGAAATGCGAGAATATATTTAGTGAATTTCACCACACACACAGAAAAAAAAAAAAAAAGAAGAAAAAAAAAGTGTATTCGCTTACATTTAGCTTGCAATAGCCGACTTTACCTTTAAGGTATCAGTTTATTCATTCCATGTTTACAGTGCATGTCTTTGACCCGCGTTTCTGTTTGCTTCCATTGAAATGCATTACAATGCTCCATCTTTATTGTATAATGTTATTATTCCAATGCATCTGTGATATTAGGGTCCGTGCAAACGCAGCGAACAGTGAGGACCCAGTGAAGTACCCGATCTGTAGCGGTCGTCCCTGGCCCCTCCGCTGCGGTGCATGCGGTGCTGCCTGGGGGCGGAGGAGGAGGTGGAGGGGCCCGGGGCCTCCGGACTGGGCGTGGGCTCGCCACTGTGGCCCGGGGAGAGCTGGACATCTGGCAGGGACAGATCCAGATCTGGAGAGTGGGAGTGGGTTTAGCACAAGAATGTGCAGGCAGCAGCGCACGCACGCACGCACGCACACACACACACACACACCAAACAGCTCATGTAGCCATTCAGCGGTAATATTGTGCTACTTACACATTTGTTTTTAGTTTATTCTCTGTTCTCAATACTTCAAGGTACCAACAAAGTTGTCTTATCTACATTACATTATACCTACATTTAGCCTACACCATATTATATTACCACGTTACATTATACCTACATTTAGCCTACACCATATTATATTACCACCTTACATTATACCTACATTTAGCCTACACCATATTATATTACCACGTTACATTATACCTACATTTAGCCTACACCATATCATATTACCACGTTACATTATACCTACATTTAGCCTACTTCTTATTAAATGAATACATGTTACATTATACCTACACATTATATTATTACATGTTACATTATACCCATATTTAGCATAAACATTATTTCATTACATGTTCGTAAACAGAAGAGGCAGCCTTTAATGCTCAGCTGAACCAAGGACCTAGATTCAGCTAGATATTTTTGGCATGCAGCAGTATGGTATGTTAACTAGTGGGCTGGGCCACAGAGGCCCCTGCGGAGAAGGCCCAGAAAAGAGAGATGTCCCGGGGAGCCGGTTAGAGGAATAGCAGGTGACCTTTAGGCTTCAAAGCTGCCAAATATCAGTTCTGAAGAAGGTACATTGACAATAGGGTTGGCCAGATATACGATGCCATCGTCCATCGGCGATGGCTAACGGGCATCACGATGTGTCGCAGGCATCATGATTTAACAAATAAATAAATTAAAAAGTAGTGATTGACAAGAGACAGACTAGGCTGCACACTTTACATTTCAAAGGCATTTTTTCAGGGTGAATTTGACACACGTTGCCCTGAAGTAACCTGAGATTTATGTAAGCCCATGGGTGACTTGTGTTTAATTTTTGCAAATACAGGAACGACAACACAACACAGACTCTGGTACTTCCCTTCAGCTGGTGTGGTTGGGAATTTATGTCATAGGGCTTAAACGCAGACACAGTAGTTTGGCTCTATTATGGTTGCGAGTTAATATTAATATAAAGGTTATAATTTGAATGGCACCTTTCATACAAGAATTGCAGCTTTGCGAAGTGTTTCATAATGAGACATTTTTTTTACAAATTCAGAATTAGCCCTTAATCCCACAGCAGGTTTGGAACAGAAATGATTCACCTATTCCAATAGGAGAGTTCACTTCACTCATTATTTCGCAGGCCTATGCGGTCAACTATAGCTGCTATACCATATGTGACACTTATACACTCGTTTCCCGCTGAAGCTCTGCACCCTTGTTGACTTTTGTGTGTCAAGAGTCAATGGCTAGACTGGCTGGGAACACAGGATTGATTTAATAACGTAGTCTGGTTTGCCCACTAGAGGGCAGCAGAAAACAACATATTGTCTGAGAAATTGTCTGAGTCAGTTTTCTTTCACAAATATAAACCTATTTATATTTGGTAAATCGTTCTCTTATATGGGGCATCATAGTATTGACATCTTTAAAATTAGATTCTAACACAAACATCCTTTCCTGCGGAACAGTGGTCAAATCGAAACCATGATACTAAATAGAGGAAGAACAAAAGAACAAAATTGGAGTATGTCATAAAGAGTAGGGGAACCGCAGAAGAAGACTGGGTCTTACTGGCAGTCTGGGGGATGTAGGGGGATAGCAGTCTGCCTCTCTTCTTCTCATAGCCCTTCTGTGTGATGTCACCTGGGAGGAGACAGCAACACCATGGCGTTAGTTCAGTCACGGCGGCCGCACTAACCTGCTCACAAACATGCACACACACAGCACTTGACACTGTAGACGCACACTTTAAAGTGAGGCTTTAGCTGTTGTTAAAGCCTTGCCCGTTAGAGCTTCTTGACCTCAAAGTTAAATCATTGCGCTGACATTTAGTAAAAAAGAAAAAAATAGAATCCATCATGGTTCGTGAACAGGAACCCGACCGACATTTTCTCATGAAGTTGCCTTCTATTGTTTCTCAATAACATTCTTCTAATGTTGTTCTAATGCGTATTCAGTTTGCATTGTTTGAAAACATATTCAACAAACCACTAACAGAACCACTAATCCCAGCAATCAAGACGGACCTCCGCAAGAAACAATGGAAGCCAATGGCAGATGAACCCAACCGAGTCGTCGGTCGTGCGTGATCAGGTGGACAAGGTGTTAATTAATGGTAAACATCTGCGGGAGGAATTAATATTGAGGTATGGTATCTGACGAGAGACGTCTAACAACGCACGCTCCAGAACAAACGCCGCACTGACACAGGCGACCCCAAAACCAGATGAAATTACACAAACAGACACTGACGAATCAACTAAACACACACACACACACACACACACACACACACACACACGAGCGCACCCATTTCGCCAACACATTCGCCGGTTGAGTCATAATAATCCTCTTCAGACCAAAGCTACTGAACGCGGCACGTTAGCAGCTCAGTCCGTCCGCGTGCAGCCACGCAGGCGATAAAGCCATTGTTTTGCCTCCTCACATTAGCCCCGGTGAACAAACATGACGTGCACACCACACACACACACACACACACACACACACCGCACCACATCACGCAGGGCCCTGGGCTAAGAAACCCAAATATGATTACAGCGCTGGTTGATACCCAGCCGGAGAACAATGGCAGACAGAGAGCTATGTGACAAAGTTGGGAGACAGACAACACAGCCTAGAGAACACCGTGTGAGGCAGTTTCACATGGGATTCGGTTGCCCCACACACACACACACACCTCTATGTTTTCCCACCATAAAGGTGGATTGGTCATAAGGGTGGGGGGGGGGCAGGAAAGGGATTGGCTTTGAACTGGCAGGGGAACTGGAAGGGGTTTGGCCTTGAGCTCCCACCACTACCAGAGGTTTATTAGAGAGGAAAGTCCATTAAAACAGCCCCCCCCCCCCCCCCCCCCCCCGCAAAAACACAGTGAACACACAAACTGGCCATTGAAACACACATTCCATCCCGTATTAAGCGCACACACACACAGGTTATCACTCCTTTCCCTGTGCCCGGTGATAAAGTGGCATGCTTTGTCAAATGCAAGCACCTCTAGGGCTGCTTAGTGTCAACCTACGCAAGCACGCACGCAAACCCACATGACTCACATGTGCATTAAAGTGTACATAATCACACACACACGCACCCTTGACACTGCCTGGTTACAGGTACACCCTTGGGCTCAGGCTGCTGATGGGGTCTTTGGGAAGACAAGCAGAGAGACACAGAGTTCATGAAGAGAAGGGGGGGGGGGGGGGGGTGAAGTGGCGCCTAGGTGGGGGTTGGGGAGGTCACATGGGGGGGGGGGGGGGAAGTGAGGCAGAGAACCTGAGCCAGTCAGATTAAAACAGCAACAATGGAAAGAAAACTGTGAGAGAGGGAGAGACAAAAGTTTAACAGCAGATGGAGGAAATGTGTGTGCGTGTATGTGTGTGTGTACACTGGGTGTGGAGAGGTCCCCTGTGTGGATCAGGTTTAAGGGGGGTGGAGAGATAGAGAGAGTGTACAATACAGTATATATACACTTTATACATGGGGCCACAAATCTGGGTGAGAATATGAATATGAGTCAAAGTCAAAAGGCCTTTCAGAAGCTGATGGACAGACAGACAGACAGACAGACAGACAGACAGACAGACAGACAGACAGACAGACAGACAGACAGACAGACAGAC
>JAODTR010011915.1:0-28231 GCA_025399935.1 Amblyopsis rosae | reverse complement strand
TTGGATCATCAGATACCATACCTTTGATGTCCTGTTCTTGTGTTTATGTTGGTATCTCCTCTTGCTTTTTTGGCTTCCCTAAAAGCTTGACAATTCCCCTGCACATAACATAGGTTTGTACATTGACCGTTCTTGGAAGAGGAATATTTCAGAGTGGTTTGCTTCTTTTTTTATAGGTAGATGTATAATGGCGTGTTGTTGACCAGTGAGCATGTTTGCATGTTGACCAGTGTAGAGCATATTCTATGTCATAACCATGTGTAACGATGTCAAAACCCCCCACCTAAAAAACATCTCCTGCGCCACTGACGCAACGCCTTTCTTCTTCAGTTTTAAGATTTTGAATTGTTACATTTAAGTGACAGTCTCTCACTATGTGGAGCAGGCCAAAGTATTATTTTGCCTTGAATAGGAGTAATTGAGTAATGAATGCTAACTTTCTCTAATACCTTGATGGATTGTGCCCTACTGTATAGTTCAGTGCCTTCCCCTTCCGGTTTTAAAGACTTTGGCTGGCGTCAGATTAATATAAGGTAGAGTCACTATGACTCATATTTTGAGGCCAAGAAACAGGGGGCCTCTGCTTTTCTACACAGAAACAAGCCAAGTTTGACAGCTCCCAGGTTTTCAGGGAAATGCCTTGCTTTAAAAGGTAAAACCCTGGAGATGCACGCACTTGCCTTGGACTTTTATGTGTGTGTCTAGGCCTGTGTTCTTTGCTATTGGATAGCAGTGATATCAGTTAAATGCATCTTGATGCAGACTTACCATTGGACACATTTGTTTTTGTTTCACTGATCATGTAATATCCAGTACCTCTTATAACATTACACAGTGAAAGAAAGGTTATTCCCATTGTGAGTGTTTTACAGACAAATAATGCTACAATTCAATGGATTTTAATGATGTTTAAATGGAATTGCTCATATTTTCTCATATTCTCTTTGGAGAGTCAAGCAAACCAGAGCTGTATCTGCAGGCAGTTCTGTAGTACAGTGGAGGGGAGAAGGCTGGATACTTTATCAGAAAGTTAGTGGGCCTCGATCACACATGGGGCTAATCAACGGAATGCAAATCTATCCGTTGACATCACCATTGTTATTGTGCACTGCAAACAATGACTTTCATCACTGACAAAAAGGATTGCTTTGAAACTATAATCCATTCCACCTGAAAATGATAACACCCCTGTTGTCTTAAATGTAATGTCTAAAACTGCTTAAAACCTTTCTGTGCAAGTATTGCGTTGATTTGTGTGCAGTTCCAACAGTAACGTCCATTGTTCATTAATGA
The DNA here is from genome assembly GCA_025399935.1 of Amblyopsis rosae. Lineage (NCBI taxonomy): Eukaryota > Metazoa > Chordata > Actinopteri > Percopsiformes > Amblyopsidae > Amblyopsis > Amblyopsis rosae. The sequence goes on along the minus strand of JAODTR010011915.1, from coordinate 26,938 downwards.
ATGTCATGTAGCCTAGGCAGATTTCCATTGAACCTTAAGGTTGACTGGCACTGCTGTGCTGTTCTAATGGCGTCAGCTCCATACCGCTCAACAATGTATGTTAAAAATCCACACTTTTTTTTTTTTATGCAATAATGGATGCTTGGTTGGGGTCAGGATTAAAGATGCTTATTGATTAACATAAAATATGTCCACCTCCAAGTCGTTCACTATGCATGTGAGACATGCTGTTAACACTACAGATATGATCAGACATCTGTGTCCAGGTACTCATTTTACTGCTTTCAATACGGTATTTATTTGGGATATACACAGAGAACGGTGTCCTTCCTACGCGGTATTAGTTTTGTGTGCCGGGCTTACACCAGGTTCAATGCACTGTTGTCAAAACATGTTTTTACTGTCAAAGTATGGGGAGGAGTGGCCTCTGAGTTTTTCCACTCTATTTTTGTCTGTGTTTTGGAGCAACCTTTATGTGTGCGCGTTCCCTGTGGAGTCAGATAACATGAATTAGGCAGGCATTAGACATAATAAGCACTCATAAAGTGATTTTATGTGGTGTTTGTTTTAATGTTTTAATGTAGTCGGGCTAAACAGATTGTGAGGTAGCCATGAACAGACACTGAATGTTGAGACCGTGGTCTAATCCTTTGGAAAATCTGTCTACACACACAGAAAAAATGTATGTGATGGCTTCATGGAAATGCCGAGTTAAAGAGTAACCAAAGCCCTTGTTCTCGCATAAATGCATCCAGCTCAAACAATAACAAGGCAGTGGACAGCAGTTAGCGTGGCTCAGTTAGACAGGCCCCCCCCCTTCTAAGTTTGTGTTGTTAAGTGTGTCGTCATCATCATCATGCTGCTCACACACAGGTGCCCTGTCCAAGCCTGGCCATGATCCAAGACATGAGGGGTGGTGGGTTCAGTTGAGCACCTGGCAGGGCTGTGGGGTGTCTAAGCCCGTCTGGGTGGGATTACTGACGGTGATGTCTTCCAGTTCGTTGAGCGGTGCCAGAGTCAAAAGGGCGTGTGCCTTTTCGCCGCCGCTGTGAAATGACAGCACGGTGTCAAAGGCTGCCAATATTGAGCCGTCAGCCGTCTTCTCACGTGAATGAATATTGATTAGACTTAAAAGGACCAATGTGGACTTTTGTAGAGGGCGGCTCGTGTACAATACTTTTAACCCTGTTTTGATTCCATAGTCTACAGTGGTTGCTAGGCAGGTTTAGACTCACGTTGTTGGTTATACATTAAATGGCTATTGCACATCACATGTGCAGTGGTGGTGCTGGCATGTGTGTTTGCTACCAAAATAATGACTGGGCAGACCTGTGTTTTGACAATAATGCCCCTCCATCCAAATAACACAATGTGTATGTGTATATCCCTCCCATATGTAAGGCAAAATCTCAAGAACATTACACATAGGCCTGCATTGCACGTTACAAATATGATTGTCCTCAGTGTGCAATATGAGTTATAGCTTGCCTCCTCTCATCTAATTGCTGTAGACTAAACTACCCACACTGTGTGATTATACTGTAGTCATGCAACCATCATGGCATCACATAATGCTTGCCTTCTCACATGCCTTTCTGACCTCATCAACTATTATAAAGGACCATCCCAGTGTGAAGATTTAAAGCACCTCAGGCACTCACTGCTCCTTGTGCAATGGCTTATGATGTGTTGTCTAGGGTGGATCGGGCGAGTCAAATGTGCACTGGGTTTAATTTATGGCATGAAGTTGGCTTTGCTACTGTATTACAAGGATAAGCCATTTGATTCAGCACAGTACTGTACAGTCATTTGTTCCTGTGCATTACGATGCTGTTTGAAACATTTGACTTCTGAAGAATCTTTAAGTCATCCGTATAGGGAGAAAACGTCTTCCTGTGAAACCATGCTATTTTAAGGCCAACTCATGGAACAATCAGTTGTAAATTATATGCAGCCTGTCTCAGTGTGTATATCCCATCTTCCTGTAGTGGCAAACACACAATCAGCCCCAACTAAGGTATTGACCACAGGTTCCGCAGGTCATTTGTGAGTCTATACTGTATTTCTGCTGTGTGCATGGACACTGTGCTACAGTATGTGCGATCAGTTTGAAGAGCATTTGTGAACCGCTGGCAACAAAAAGTTAGTAAGGCCGAATCAGTGCCCTTTGTGCAACAAAAAACAACTCACATTAAGCTTTAGGTGCTAGTATTTAATTAATTGCACGCATGTACACACAGCTTGAAGCTATGCAAAGAAGAACACAAATGATAACGTCTCTTGTCTGAGTTTGGGTGAAGTTGGCATCGGTAGTTTCAGAATAACACTATTTTGTCAGACAGTCTAGCAAAATTGAAACCTGTTTGGTAGGTCTTCATTTGTTTTGATTATAACATCAGCTTCTAGGCAAGTTTATTTTTCACCCATAGAATCTTAGCCAGTTGCCACTGGTCTTAGCCAATGGCACTGCTAAGATACGGCTCATACTGTAGCTTCTCTCTTAAAATACTCTGGTTACATTCTCTCACATCTCCCCTGGGGATTGCAGCAGAGCAGATTCCCACCTCTGGGAGATGTAACTGCTTCAGAATAGATAACACAGGACTAGTGACATAGGGTTTTCCCCCCGTCAACAGCAACTCCACTGCAACGAATGGGCTCAGAAATATGGCCTGAGTCATGTCCCAGGCTTAAATGGATCAAGGTAGTACAGGGCAGGCTGTTTCACTTTAAGGCTAAATCAAATGGTGACTTTGATCAATTATTTAGGAGTGTCTGTCCTTAATTTAAATTTTGGAATTACCAGTGCGTAATGTGTGGGTCACTCACGGGATGAATTTGGGTGGGTCCCACCGTCCCACGATAAAACCTTTTTAAACCATGAACCTAAAAACAAAGTTAACATTTATCTTTACTAGTTCATTACTGTACCTTTTGTTATGTTGAATGATCTTTAGACTATGCTTTTTATTTCATTGTTGTGTGATTAGATTATTATTTTATTAATTAAACGTTTTTGTAGGTCTCCCCCTTCCATGTTGTTCCACTCAATCACTGAGTGCATTGAATCATTAGTTTCCATCAATACATTACAGCCTGGGTTACTGTATGTTCTGCATAAGCAGACACCAGTGCATCATACATGTTATGTGTTAACTCATAGGACTGCATAAAGGGTTGTAATGTAATGCAGGATGTGGCACAAGCAACAGGATGTTTGCAAAGAGCTAGCTGCTCTATAGCCTGTGTGTGTGCCCTTTCTATCTACATGGTAGCATTTCTCACAGCACAGTATTACAGTGTTATGACTTTGATAGCACTGACGGGCTCTGTATAAGCTGCACATGCCACTTACTAACCCAATAACAGTAGTTCTCTCCAACCTAACGATTGTATGAGCATAGGCTGAATAAAGCTTTTAAACGATATGTATTCTAAACCTATTTTCAGAGCTCGGGATGGCTCAGAGAAAGTTTGCACAGTGCCTCGGAGAGTTTCAGTTTGAGTACATTGGAGATGCAAAGACAGATGATGAGAAATGCATTGGTAAGTGTGGCTTTGCCTCTACACCCACCCACCACTAGTTTTGTTCCTACCAAAGAAACCACATGGTCATGATGTTTGCTTTGGATTCTTTACACAGCATCACATGAATAATCTACCGTACGGTATATCATTTTCAAAACTTTGGTTTTGACCATTTACTTGTGTAGCTGTACTTAAAGTGACTATTGATTCTGTTTTCAATGTTGCCATAATGACTGTGTCAACATTGCCATGTGTGAAGGGCAAAACATTTGCCTTCTATTGACGATGTAATATTTATTGCTTGAGGGTGCCTCTTGTCAAGTTTTGTCTTCTAAAACCAAAACTGAAACGTGTCTAAATGATGCACTACCAAGAAGGTAAAGAACCTAAATGTAATATGGCTCTGGCACTGTTGCCTGTAGCTTATCAAAACATGTTCTTCTGAGTTCCTTTCCTTGTTTGTAGTGTGCCCTGTCACACAACAGCTTTAAGGCATGTTTCAGTTTGTTGTTCTCAAACGAAAGTGACGTCAAGAAATGCAAAGTGTCATGTGTGAACCCATTATCTGTTGTGGATGCAATTACTACTCTAGCATATAAAATAGTTGGTTGCTGCTATGCATGTATTATATAGGACGTTTTGAAAGTGTATATCTATGAGAGCTGTGTATCCATGCATGTGTACATGGCATGCATTTTTTTTGTGCTGTCTTTATCTCTCTATTCCTGACTGTGTAAATGTATGTCATGGTTTGTTTTTGTTTGTTTTTTTGAAATAGATGAATCATTACAAGAGTTTTCTTCATTTCTCAAGAACCTGGAAGAACAAAGGGAGCTTATGGTGAGCACAACCAGTTCAAACCTGTTTGAGAACCTGTGAAAGAAAAGTATCTTTTTCTATGTTCTCTGCCGGTACTGGTCTGTCTGTGACATCCACAGGCAAACTGGTCACATACTGTATTGCAGTGTTAGTTCCTCTACCTCACTGCTGCATGGGTGTAAATGGGTTCCAGCAAGGGGATAAGGAGTATTTTGGTTGTAGCAGCACCTTCTACATGTTTCCAGTGCCCATTTAAGGGTTACTGTACAGTATATCTGCACTAACCAAAACCTTGGAAGCTCTGAAAGGCAGCAGGGTCAGCAACAATTACAACAAAATGTATGTCATCAGAAAACCTTGCTGCTACTTGTTAAAGTTGCTATAAACCGTAACTATGCCTCTAATATGTAAAAGGTTGTGACAGTGTCCTGCTTTGGTGAAAGAAGTTTAACATTAAAGGTAAAGTCAGCTATTGCAAGCTAAATGTAAGCCAATACACTTTTTCGTCAAATTCAAACAAATATCTCCTCGCATTTCACTATCTTACTGTCCTCTGTGCGTGTTGAAAAAATAGTCTGATACTTCTACACAGTCCTGGCTCCGTAAATTGGAACATAAACAAAGTGGGGAACACCGCTCGTATCAACAAAGCCGTAGTACTATGCTTCACAATGCATTTCGACTTGTGATGCGGAGGACCGCGGAGCGATACTGATTTGATCTGAGCTCGAAGTTTGAAAGAATGACCATGCCTTTAAGTGCAAAAAGTCAAGTGAAGTCAAAATCTTTGACGATAGCAAATACGATAGTAGATCTATCTCTTGAAACACACTTCAAGACATCTGACTCATTATTAATTGTATATACAATATTCAGTGAGCTGAAGTGTTGCATATTACATCCATATCTTTGCTTGCTTGTTAATGATAGCGTGTTGTTTTTCTGAGAAATTCCATGCTATGTATTAGGCAAGGCATTAATCTATTACATTTGTACAAACCCCAAAACTCATATCGATATGATAGCCCAGTTGCCTTTTGCTCGTAGCTTTTTGCTCTGGATGGACCCAACTTTATCAAAGCCATGTCATTTCCACGGAGGCTGTGGTTATGGGTTGGCCCATTGTCAGTAGCTGACTGAGTTGTTTTGTACTGGTGCTGGGCCAGGCTGAGACCTTAATGGTACACGTGTAGCTCAAGACAGCACTACTCGTTATTGCAGGCTGACATCACAGTAAACAGGCCCTGGCATGTCGTGTAGCCAAGCTAGCAAAAGATCTGAACAAAGGGAATCGAATACAACATGACTATTGGTTTGTTGTTGGAGAGCAACCATATTTTTATATATTTGTTATATTTTTTAAGGACTATATGAAAATCCTGTCAGCATGTGGTATTGCAACCGTAAAACATGCTCAATCCATGTCTGTACTAAATTGAACAAACAATGAATAGGTGGATGAAGTGATGATTATGATAATATTTCAGATAGGTTTCTGAACAGCTGATCTCCATCTGTATAGTGCAACTGTTAATGAGCATTGCACATTGCTATGCTATTACATGGAAGTGGCTTTTACATACTGTAGCAGGAATGTGATGATTTAAAGAAATAAACCAGTGATTCTCAGCATCTTTGTCTTCAAACTTACTTCTGTTTGGTGTTTTCATTGACTTCTAGATGAGGAACATTACAGAAACATTAATGAAACCCTTGGAGAAGTTCAGGAAAGAGCAACTGGGTGCAGCTAGGGTATTGTATAACCTTCATTAGATTTTTACATCCTGTTTATGTTACACTGAAAATATGGTCAGCCTAACGTTATTAGCAATATTCTCTTAATATCTTAACTATATACCTGCACATATTGTTGATGTTGTGTCATTCTTCATGAATTAGACTTTAATCTGTCTTAATGTTTTAAGGGGGAGAAAAAGAAGTATGAGAAAGAAACAGAGAAGTATTACAGTTCCTTGGAAAAGCTTTTGAACATGTCAGCAAAGAAGAAGGAACCACAACTACAGGAGGTAATTCTCATCAACTCTGATACAAATTGGAAAAAGGGGGGGAACAGGCCTAAAATGGATGTAACTCAATTCAAGACAGAATGGATGGTGTAGAATATTTGTTTGCTTTGGGAATCCTGCTATTTTTCCTTTAGCTCCGGTGTGAAGGGGATGACCTTGGTCTGTGGCTTTCTTTCCAGTGACCTGCCTGGCAGTAACATAGCCTTTTCCTGGCTAGTTTGGAAAGAAAGGGCTTGCTATAACAGTGCACCGCTTACTTTAACCCCCAACAGTTCTAGTATGTGTTTGTAGTTTGTTGATCAGAAAGGAGTGGTGTTGAAAAGTTTAAGCAAAATGGAATTGCGAACAGCCAGCCTTCATTGGATGGATACATTGATATTGGGGTGTTCAATAAACAGGAAGAAATCCCTCCCTTGTCGATGTGTATTTTCTACACAGCCATGTAAGGCATATAGCCATACGCCAAGCAGAGTAAGCACGTTAAACTGTTGACATTTTTATCCCAGGCCATTCTGTTCTCTGTGACTCTTTTGACCTGGCCTTTTAAAGCACAGATCCCTTTCAAAAGTAAATAAATATGCCAAAAATGATTTGTTCATAGCCTATTCATGAACACATACTCCTGCACAACACATCAGGCCGTAACCAAGCAACAACCTGAGTGTAGGAAGTCAATGGGGGTTGTGCTTACAATGCACTTCAGAATGAATGAAAGTCTATAAGAATGCAAACTTCTCTGTAGTAGTACCAAGTACAAAGTCAAACATTGTGTTCCAGTTCATAGGCTATTTTCACTTGTTATATTATGTTATTGAGATAATATTTTTAAAGAATAACCCACCTGCGAAATGGATAAAAGCAAACTTGTCTTCATTGCTAATTTACAGTAATTGAGGCTGTTTAGAAACTAGTGGGTGATGTCACCACGCCCCTCTTTGGTGTTAATATCGTCATTGCTAATGTAGAATGAGCTGAAATTATTCAGGATAATGTTTTAGTTTGGATTATTAGTACCTTATTTTGCTGACTATACATTGCACTAGAGTAGGCTAATAATTACACTTATCAAGAAGTGTTTTGTTACGTGGAAAAAAATTAAGAAGTCGCTTCAGCCTGTAAGTCACTTTTATACAATCTTTTGGTGGTACTGTAGCTTTAGTAGATTTTTTTTTTCTCAATTGCAATGATTGTATACAGTATAGTGCCATCTCTTGGCCAAAAGTAGGCAACTATGCAGTAGACAAAAGACACATAACAGTAAGTGACATCGGAGTAGAAGAACTACAAGCCAGACAACAAAATAAAGCGTGATTTGTAATCCAGCATATGGTAGTTAAATCCAGTAGCAGAGCAGCTCTTTCATTCTTACAAAGAATATATTATATTGTGTTGTAGCATATCACAAGAGCTGCTCCTGATGTGTCCTCTGATGTGTCTTCAGGCAGACATGCAGGTGGAGTTCATAAGGCAGCACTTTCAGGAGCAGTCACTAGACTATGTCTGCAAACTGCAGGAGATCCAGGAGAGGAAGAAGTTTGAATGTGTGGAACCAGTGAGTGTTCCCGTCTCCCATGTACTTATAACTAGAGCTCCCGTTATGTCAAAATACATGATCGTGTGCATTATTTCTTTCAGTGGCAGATTACCTTTGTGTGTGTGTGTGCTGCTGACTATCGGTGCTCACTCACAAATGATTGTTAATGTAATAATTTTTTTTGCTTCTCCAGATGTTGGCCTTCTTTCAGACGGTCTTCACCTTTTATCACCAGGGCTTTGAGCTGGCCAACGACTTTGACCACTATAAGACAGCCCTGCAAATAAATATTCAGAATGTGAGAAAGCGGTTGTTTTCACTTATTTCACATATTTACACGTAACGTTCAGAGTTTAAAACCATGCAAAACAAAGGTATGCCTGTTACCAATACAAGAATTAACCATAGCCTTCCAGTTAGTTTGTTTCTGTGCTCACATTACATTTGGATGGTACCCACATATGGCACGTTCGGTGACTTTTCTCCCCATTCCCACCCAGACGAGGAGCCGGTTCGAGGGCACTCGGTCAGAAGTGTATCAGCTGATGAAGAGGATCAGAGAGGCGCCACAGGAATACAGACAGACCAGCCCTATTAGCAGTGAAGGCTACCTCTACGTACAGGAAAAGCGTAAGGCCCCGATCACACCCAGACGCGTCGCTAAAGGCGCGGGCCATATCAAAAGAGCTTTGATAAACCCCCGATCACACAGACATGCTCTGGCTGGCTGTGCCAAAGAGAACGTCTGCCTGGGCCAACTGTCACATTGACGAACAGTACAGCTGCGCCTTGCACTAAAAAGTTGAGAATATCGTAACTTTTAATGCTCATCTAAAAAAAAAAAAGATAAAACAACGCGAAGCGTGGCACCATAAAAAAGCCCTACCCTACCATAGGAAAACAATGGTTTTGCTAGCGGTGCGTTTCTAGCGACGCATCTCAGTGTGATATGGGCCTGAGCTGGTTATTCATTCATGCTGATTATCTTCCTACCGATGATGATACTTACAGGCATTTTTGCTGAGCCATGACATTAGCATACGGTAGTCATGGCATTACTATGCCCCCGGAGGCTTTTGAATATTGGTGGTGTCTTCAGGGCCGCCTCCCTTTGGGTCCAGTTGGGTCAAGCGGTACTGCACATTTGTCAAGGAGCAGAAGATCTTGCATATGGTGACCTTTGACCACAGATCTGGCGGAAGAATTGTGAGTAATTTGTCAAAACCCAATCGCCCATTACATTATGTGGCACGCTCACATATACTGTGGTCCTGTCTGTTTTCTCATTGGGATTGGATGGGAAGTCATTGCTGATTTGTCATTTTCAGGGCGAGACAGAGTCCGTCACTCTAAAGTCCTGTGTCCGCAAGACAACAGACGTGTTTGACCGGAGGTTCTGCTTAGAACTGGATATCACAGATCGGTATATCCGTCTCTACACCCTCTATTTAATTCAGATATATTCTCAACACAGATGTACCCTAACCAAAGAAATACTACTAGAACTACTAGCAGACACACTGTAGAACGTAGTAATGGTCTTCTGTAAATATGGCTAACTGACTACACATGACTAAACATCAGAAAAACCCAGCGCTTGTGAAATACGGTTTGAGTGGCGCAGGACGGGGTAGGAGTATTTGTCAGGGATGAGCTTTCTTGCAGCCATGGCAGCGGTAGATTTGTCATGCTCTGCTGTTCCCTCATGTAATAGCAGTGTCATTATGTCACAACTCAACTTGTGCTGCAGTCTAGCCGTATTTATAGGACAGCAGCTTTATCTTGAAATACAGTAGCAACACACAGCCATTTTAGTAATAATAAATAATATATCCCGTCCCATCAAATAATGAGAATGGTAACTTATTTGTATTATAATTGTTTGTGAAATTACTGAAATGTTATGGCACCTTTGGACTACGCAAAAATGAATGTACTGTACATTATCATATTCATATTTTAAACTATGTAAACTCAACTATGATGGATATTCTTTCTAATAGTTGTGTAGAAAAATATCCAGTTTTAACTACAAAGAGATACCCATGGGTAGAGATGGGCAGATGTTGCTGTGTCTGCCCGTAGCTTTCACATAGTGTCATATACCCTACAGTGTGTTCACTGTGGAGACAAATGCTTTTCGCACCTTTTTAAATTTTTTATTTAATAGCACATTTTGTGATGTGATTTTTAGGAGAATTGTACTCATTAAATTCAGGGTAGTGTATCCTAATGTCAGTCTCTAGTCTGGTCTGAAGTTGACTTTGCGGTTTCCCTCTCTCCCAGCCCAGGGACAGTTCTCACAGTACAGGCCCTGTCAGAAGATGACCACAAATTCTGGATCCATGCCATGGGTGGTAAAGTACCAGTGAGTCAGCCTGCCATGTCCTGTCATCAATTCATCCACATATGTAGCCTGTGTCTTGCTTGTTAAACTGCCATTATACAGTGACAGTCTGTTGAAATACACTCTTATTGTTTTTGTTGTTGTTTGTGTAAGATTCAGGCTTTAAATAACATGTATATGCTCTATATCTTAACAGTTTGGATATATGCTTGGAAGGACTTTCTCTAAAGAAAGGGGAAGTAAGTATTTTCTTGGAGCAGCAAAATGCATTACACTACTGTATATTACAGAAGCATTACAGAATTGAAATTAATTGGTTTCTGTATTTCTTATTCTACAGTTGATGCTCAGTTGGATGATGTGGGCTTGTCTTTTGTCAAGAATTCCATTGGCGCCATAGAGAGTAGAGGTGAGTTTCACACTTCGTCTTCGACAAAACTGCCTGTGAAAGTACAGGATCCATGCAACTAGGTTGAAACTTTGATTGAAAGTTATATTTTACTTTGAATGAGATGCCATAAAAAACAAAACAAATTTAAGCAATGGATGGATTCATTCTCCTTTGTCTATTTTTGCTGTACTGACCATATTTCTACTTTTGCATGGATGCAATGTCTTTATTACTACACAAGAGGGCAGACTTTCTCTAATGTGGACCCCTATTGCCAAGTTTTTGGTATTTCAGCATTTAACATGGAGTGTAGCATTTCTTGTTATTGACACAATAATATTGACACAATACATTTAGGTTATTTTTCTTTAGTGTGAGCAGTTTGCCCACTGTCAATATCAAGTATAGAGCCAATATATGTGTTTTTATTTATATATAATTATTATATTATATGCCAATACATATGTCTGTTCCTTTCAGGTATCAACGACCAGGGCTTATACAGAGTAGTGGGTGTCAGTTCTAAGGTCCAGAAGCTTCTGTCACTAATGATCGGTGAGACATAATAATTTCCGTCATTTCCTTATTGCTGCTTTTTTGACATTGAATAAAGTGTGACTGTGATTTATGTCCTTGTCCTCCCCTGACACACGGTTGCGGTTTAGCTATCGGCCTGTGGTTCTCTAAGGGGAAAAAGCTGTTCAGGCAATATTAAAACATATCATCACTGAAGATCATAGGCTCATGAGTCAGCATGTTAGGAACCGGCCTTCTATTCCTTTGTGCTCAGCGCAACAGGTGCCAGAGCACATCCAAGACTCATTGGCATTCCGTTTGATGTCTCCCAGACAGGCAGACCGGGCTAGAGAGTTCATACTGTACAATCCATGTCCTTGCAGGATCCTTTTTTCCTTCATGTAAATGCATAGCTAGAAATGAGATGTCCTCTCCCATTGGACTACATTTGACTTGAGCTCATTTGCTTCTCTTTTTGGTCTCCTTCCCCCGTGTAACTCTCCTCTTCTCCTATAGCTTGTCCTCTGTCCCCTTGCCCTGTCTGCTTTTTGGTTTCCTGCCGTCTCCAGTAGACACAGCTCACTTTCAGTTCTGTGTTTGGAATGACAACAAACCCAAGATATCCGCCAGCCTGTCTCAGCTTTCTCCCCAAACTCCTCCAGACTCCAAATCTGCCAACTCACGCTTTAGGCCCTACTATCAGCCCTGTGCCAGAGCAGGGGTTCCTCTATGTGGTAACTGATCATTTTGAAACAATATGGTATTTTTGTTTGGCATTGTCATCATGTCTTCTAACTTTATTAACATTAGCATACAGTACATCTACGATAAGCTGTGGCCAGATCATTGAAGTTGGAGCTAGTGGAAAAATCTGCATATCCACTGAGTGGCAGTAGAATGATAGAAAATATGGCAACATTATTTATATAGTTATATTATTTTCACTAGCCTACAAACAAGCAAGCTAATTCTATAAACGTAGGTGCAAGTTATTGCCAATATGATATAGCCTGAAGTCCAATAAACCACATGGAACAGTTCTGAGACAATGTTCTGTAGACAGATGATCCTTAGTGAAGGACTAAGTCCATATAAACCCACTATGTCTGGTGAAAATGACCATTTGCCAGCATGCTAAACCCACTCATCTCTACTAGTCAAGGACTGTTAAGTCTGTTGACCTTACACCTGCTGAGATGTTGTTGCAGCACCTGAGCTTGAGAAGTACTTTTCAGTGACATGAGCGTATGATCAGTAATGACAGGATGTGTTCGCTACAGTTCTTTCTACTAAATGTGCCATAGCAAGTTATGGAGGCTAAGAAGCTTAGCTGACTGTCCTTTTTAATACAACATTGTAATATGTATTTATATTATTACTTTTTTATTATTAGTGTTCTTCCTCCGTTGCTTGTCCTGAGCTTTAGTCTATGTGAATAGTCGTCATATTACTACTGAAGATATACACTTGTATACTGGTACAACATTGTGTAACGTGTGGGTGAAGTCAGTTCCAGACCCTGGAGAAAGGCTTTACATCCGCCCACCCCTCCTTTTCATTTGTAGCCCACTGATGTGGCCAAGGTCCAATCAGAGCAGATAGTGACAAAAATGAGTTCCAGTAAAATAGAGAGTGGCACCTAATGGAAAGCTAGCAACAATTTAGTGACAAGAATAGGCCTACTGTAAAAATCTTTACTCTGCAGTGAGAGCCTCAGAGGAACAGCTCCTAATTGCACTCGAGGTCCCAGAGCTCTGCATGTTGTTTGTCTTAACAGAGTGAATGCCAGCACTCCTGGTGTTGTGCACTGTGTACCTATAGACATAATTGCATTGTGGGAAACGTTTGTGCTACGTGGTGAGCTATTTCACGTAGAAGTGGTAGACAGATTTGCTTTCAGGCTTCAAATGAGGTTTAATGATTGTGATGAGCAGTTTGTTGCACTGTGCTGGTGGGGAGTTTGCAGTGCAGTGATGTTTTTGCCTGACCGAACCAAACTCAAAACTCTTTAGTCAAAAGCTGCATGCATTTGCACACATTTGCACACACACACACTTTGCCTACAAACTGTCCATCAAAAAGTTTGCTCTCAGCAGTTGATATTGGACAGGATATTTCATGGAAAGAGCTGGAGGAAACACAGCGCTGTTTGCTGTGCTTGTACATACAGTAGAATAAATGAAATACATGTATATATAAATTGCCTGGTAACAACCCAGCTACCACCCACAAAGCCAGAGTGAGCACCTCAGGTGACCCGAGGCCTGTGTCTGACTCAAACTCTCCTCCGAGATATGCACAAGCGCACACATTGCGCTCCCACATCCTCTGCAACCCATCAGAGGTTACTAAAGGTGGGACCGAAGCCTCCTTCATTCTCATCACAACACAGCACCGAACTCCCTGTGGAGCCGGCACAGTAGTAAGGGATTAATTAAACGAAATCAGCAGACAGAAAGTGTAACTATGTTCTATAATCACCGGGGGCCAAGTTCAGCCCTCGGGTTAATGGTAAGGATTTTGTCCTCACACGGTTAATTAGAAGTTAGTTATATTTTAGTGTATTTAAACTTGATTTTCATACAGCCCTACACAGTAGGCGCTGATATGGTGTGTTATAATGTTATCTTTCATGCACTGGATGTGGTGTGCTTGTAATTTATACAGATGATAAGAGCAATGAAGTGGATCTGTCAACTTGCGAAGACTGGGATGTTAAAACTATTACAAGTGCACTGAAGTTGTACATGAGGTAGGAAGCAATGCCACATGCACGCACACCACCCATAGGGCCTTGTATTCACACAGTTGTCATTTCATATCCATCAGTTAGTGTTCCTGTTAATTACCTGTGGTTTATACATTTAATTTTCTGCACCTTGTATAGCATAATTATATAATCTAGCACCCTAATAAGGGTGTCTCTTTTCGATTGGAGAAGATGTCTCTGCAGGAGAGCTGTTAGCTTGTTTTGCCTCATAAGCTGTTTTGCCTCATATTCACAGCCACTTTGTAGTCAGAGCAAATTCAGGCTTGATATTTGACTTTTCTTTCAAAACACTAGCTGTTTTGTTTTCAAAGTGGCCATTGTAATATAAAAGCATGGGAACTAGGCTAGTATGTATTGTGGTGAGTCTATTGGGGACAGCGGCTTTCAAAGATTGTGAGCATTGTTGTGACTGGCTGGTTTTAAGCTCTTGCAGGAAGCAGTTGGATATTATGGGCTGCAGCTCGAGACCGCAAACATACACAGACACTCAAAAAAAAACATTAACATTTGGCACCTATTCAATGTTATAGGTAATGTCACTTTTTAAAAATAGGTTTATTAGTTTAGAAAATTTGAAAATATTAGTTTGTTGGCTGGCTGGAGCATATACGGGCTCCTAGGGTTTCCTCTGGGGCTAAGTAGGCTTGGCAACATGCCAGCTGCAGTGTGAAAGTACCTTCAGATGAACTTGGTTATCTCAGTGTGTGCGCCATCTAATTCCATCCCCTGGCCCAGCCACATTAATCATGACTGTGTGCAGACCCTATAAAACAGTGTGTCATCTATTTCTGTCCACCTCACTTTAATTCTCTCTCTCTCTCTCTCTCTCTCTCTCTCTCTCTCTCTCTCTCTCTCTCTCTCTCTCATATACATCTGCCTGTTTGTTCCCTACAAAGGAGTCTTCCTGAGCCCTTGATGACATATGACCTTTACAAAGAGTTCATCAGCCCTGCAAGTAAGTGCCATTGCAACTATTTATACAGTTTAATCTACAGTATATACGTAAAAGCTGAGCTGCATATAAAAAAGTAGCTGACTTCAATGCGTTTTTGACCTGACTTCCCTTGAAATGGCTTTTCACACTGTTGTTCATAGCCTTTTAATCATTGCTTTGAGTTTTGTCCTAATCTCTTTCTCAAGACTACCAATTGTGTATAACATGTTATGTTATGCTAAGCAGTTTGATAGTGAACTTCCAAATTACAATTTTCATCCACTTAAAATCACATGTAAAATCATATCACAACAAATGCTCCAATTGGATCAAGTTGACATACTTATCAGACGCCTGCCATACTCTCAAAACGAAGGGGAAAAAGTGGATTATCTTTTTTAACGGATGACAGCATCTATACGAGGCTTTTTTTCATGTTAAATCCGTGTCGTTCCCATAGTAATGGCTGTGTGTATGTGTATGCACTGTATGCGTGTGTTTGAGTGGGCGGTCAGATGCCCATGTGTGAGGAAATATTTAAGGGATGATCTAAGGGGTTTTAACACAACCCTTTTATACGGTAGAATCTGAGGCACAAAGCTATCTCCACAGCCAGCATAGTTATCCCTACTGCCAACTCTCAAAACATTTGGGCCCTTGTGTCGCCATCACACCAGCGCTGGCGTGATGGCGTCTCGTTTGCTGACATTGTAACATTATACCGTGTTCTGATTAAGTCCCAGTGAATGTATCCTTTGTATCTCCAGATTCAATGATACAGCCTATAGCATTACTGCAATTGACAGAGACAGTATAGAGACAATGAGACCCTGTGCCGGTACCTCCCACTTTGACTCGCTGTTGAACACTAATGATGCATTCACATGGAGCACGGCAGACGGCAAACCAGATATCATGTCAGTGGACGAGTGCAGGACTGCAAAACTAGGTGAAGCCGGCAGGAAACAAAATGGCTGCAACGGCAAAAGGCATGCTGTCCAGAAAATACATATTTTACAATCAGAGATTGTTATTCACACTGCAAAACATCTAACAGTGTGATAATGTTGTTTTTCGATTTAAAATCTAGTTGGACTTGTTTCTAATATAAATGGCCTTTCTAGTGACTTAAATTAAGTAAATCTGCAATTAATTTAAGAACTCTTATCAAGTGAATTTCACTTACTGCACTGGCAGCCAAAACTGCTTGTTTTAAGCATAAGAAAGCTAAAAACTAAAATACTTTTTTCAGTGCAACTCCCTCACACATGGAGAAAACATTGTCGATCTGGACAATGAGAAGCTAATTATCTGGTGCAACAACACTCACATACATGTTACAATACTACAATAGATACATCAAATATTACCCACAAATTTGCTTCTTTGTAAACAATGTAACATCACCATAGCAACATATCACCATGTGTGTGTCCTGCCATACCGTCTAACATTTTTGCTGCGCTGTCTAGAAGGTGTTTGCCGTCTGCCGTGTTCCTTGTGAACGCAGCATTACACCAGGCCATAGGCTGCCTAGTGTACCTCTGTGTATAATGGAGGGATTCATGCCATTAACATGTGAACATCTAAGTGCTTCCACTGTGCTAATGCTGTACAGTAGTCCACCTCAGCTGTGTTGGATGCTTGCCAACTGCTACTGTTCCACGTCAACAGAGAGCGTGAGTCCAGAGTGTCGTGTCCAAGCCATCCACTGCTTGGTCCACAACAAACTGCCGGAAAGGAATCGCCAGGTCCTGGGGCTGCTCATGAAGCATCTGGCCAAGTGAGTTCTCATGCACCCCTCCCGTTCCCATCGTCCCTCTCTTCCTCCTTTTCCTGTCTGTCTCCTCGTTCTCACTCCACACGTTCTCTCTCTCTTTTCTGTCTCCCTCACCCACTCCCACTCTCTTTCCTCCCCCTTTCCTGCTGTCACTCCATCTCTCCCTCTCCTCCTTCACTCTCAAACAGCCCTGTGTGTGTGTGTGTGTGTGGCGGGGGGGGCTGCGTTGAGAATCCTAACTTTGTTGCCATTTCTCAGATCGCTGCGGCGTAACATTCAGAGTTGTTAACGCAGCTCCGTCAGCGCTGCCACACCAGTTCTGGATGCCAGCAGCTTAGTCTGTAGCCCTCCGCTGAAATGATACCAGCAGAGATGAAGTAGGCCACGCAAATGAAACCTTCCCTTGAGATTACCATATTCACCACTCAAAAGGCTGCTATTGTGCATGAAGCTAAGAGATAGGAGGAGAGATTTCAGCAATAGTATGTGCTAACATTACAAGCTTTTACCTAATCAGGCTTTTTATACACTTAATAGGACCAAATTGAAGATAAGTAAATAAGCCGTCTAACCTCAGGCCGTCAGTCTGAGCCTGGTGAATCTTGTTTCATAGAAACCTACTGCGGAATTGGGATGTGGTTAAAAAAGCAATGCTATTGAAATTGAATTTGGATGATCCTGCGTGAAATTCTCTAGACTGGAGATACTCTGGTTCTTCTGCAATTGGCATGTGTGTCTGTCCTGCAGGGAAATGATGCAAAGCCAGAATTTCACACTCGTTTCTGAAATGGTTTCAGAGATGTTGTAAATGCAAGTTGTCACTGGTGTTTTGTCTTCAAAGACTTCCTTTGAAGCTATTTAAACTCACTCTCGGCAGATGAACATCATAAAATTAAAATTTAAAATAAAACATGATTTACCCATCTCTCGTAGTGTCTGTCATGTATATATTGTATATTATATGCTGTATACTGTACACACACTCAGTGGGGTCCATACAATTCATGGTAGAAACACTGTGTGTGTGTTTGCGTGTGCATATATTTATTTATTGATATATTTTTTTTTACTTAAATTTAAGCATTATAGGTTCATATATTTTAGGGGCAAAAAAGTTTGAGAGTTGCAATGTTTTCTCCAGAGGTGTTTTTGTTTTGATTGAGGTGAAATATCAACAATGTTTTTCTTTCTCCAGCATTGCTTACTCCACTTTTGAATATTATAACTTTATTTATTTATTCAGTGTGGCTGCCCACAGTAAGCAGAACCTAATGACCGTTGCCAACCTGGGCGTCGTGTTTGGCCCCACCCTCATGAGACCCCAGGAGGAGACGGTGGCTGCCATTATGGACTTGAAGTTTCAGAACATTGTGGTGGAGATTCTCATTGAGCATCACCAAAAGGTAGCCTTCACACTGACTGATAACTAGCATCAGTACCCATCAAAAGCAGATATTTACTCTCGAAAGTTAGCAAGCGTTTTCAAAAATTACTAACCATACATTTAAGTAATAAAGTTCACCTGTAAGCTGTTCAACTGTAATCGTATCAATAATTCTTACAAAGAACAATGTCGTTGTAAGAATTATTGATACGATGTCTAAAAATAATACTTAACCCTGTATCTCCTTTTCTTTTCTCAATAGTTATATATTTCTCTTTTCCATAGATTTTCTATCTAACATTCTGAAAGTCTTTCTCACCAACAGGGGGAGCTCCGAGTGCTAAAACAAACATGAAATGCAACCTCTTCTCTGTTGCAGTTGATTATATTGTAGGCTACTGTGCCTACCAAATTAATATATTTAGTTTGCATGTCCTTTGGTAACCTGTAGTTCTGTTTGTCAAAGGAGAAAATAATTGAGATAATTAGTTTGCTCTCCCAATCACATGAAACCTAGAGCTTTTAGTGATTGTTTTAATGTATTTATTTACCCAGCCTTAAACGGATGACATATTGCTGAATAATGTGTCCCAGTGTTCAAAAGCTAACATATACAGGTGATGAAGGACTTGGTGTTAGAATGCAGCACGATCTTTAAGAGAATGAACCAGAGCTAGAGCAGACAGACAGACATGAGTCCCATTCCAGATGGTTGATACCCCCAGATGCTGGCGCTAGACGGTGTTTTACATTCACCTCCATCTGCAGAGAGAAGGGAAGAGGCAACAGCAGCTCACAGCCGTATCAGATTTTGCACTTTCTGCCTCTCTGCCATTTTCTTTCCCCAAACTTTCTCACTCACACCCCACCTCTACCACCCTCCCTCCCTCCTCCTCCTCCTCCACTACGTTATGTCTGACTCTCTCACTTTTTCTCCTGCTTTCTCTCTCGCTCTCCTTCCCTGCAACCCTGTGTCTCCTCCTCTGTGAACCTGTTTGAGGCTCTGCAGAGACTCCCTCTCTGCAACTCCACTCTCTTTCAACCCCACGTCTGAAGTGCATATGTAAACACGCGCCCGTTGTCAGTAAGCCGCCTTGGTTGAGCCGGCCCTTCTTCCAAGTCCGGGCCCTTTTTACTTTAGCATAGCTCGGCGAGATGCTCCCACGAAACATGTTTGCTATAATCTAGACCCATATTCCCAGATGGAATGCACGCCTGAAAGAAAAAAAAGAAAAACTCCTTGGGGGGTGCTCGTTTTTTTTTTTTTTTTTTTTATGCAGCGTGAACTGAATCTTTCCACCGACCGGTGTTGAGAATGTTCAATCAGTCGGCAGCTAAGCTGTCCCCAAGGACTCACGCTCTGGCCTTTTTTCCGTTCCACAACCGCAGCATAAAGCCTGTAAATTCTAAAATAAAGACACTGTTCTGTGGAGGTCAGGCCAGGACACGCTGCTGCTGCTGCTGCTCAGCGCTCTTGCACAGTGTCTTGGTGGTGGGGGGAGGCACTCACTGGCAGTGTGCATTCAGATCTTTGCAGATGCCCCGGAGGTGTGCCCTCTCCCACCTGCTGCTCCCACCAGGCAGTCCTCCAAGAAGCAGGCTCGCCAAAACAGACCTCTGGCCGTCTACAACCCACAGTCTCTGGATATAGAGGGCGGTAAGTTGCCCCGCATATTACAGCATGAACAGTGTCCGGTGGTTTGTACACCATTCCATGATGTCAGGTCTATACCGTACATCTCCAGTATCTCCACCAAGGTGCACACACTGGTGTGCACCTTGTTGTTTGTGGTTGAAATCAGCGTCTCTCCTCCTGCGCCCGTTGTGCCGTTGTGGCTCACATCATTTTAAATGCTTCTACTCTTACAGTCACACCAGCGTTTCAAATCAGAAACTGTGAGCTGGGCAAATTTGGGCATCATGTTTTGGAATGTATCTTTTTATAATTGCAGCCTTTAGTTGTGATTATTTCTAAATCACCAGGTTTAAGCCCCAGGATCGTGGGACTCCCTTGTTCTTCTTTTGTATACAACATAAAAGACATTGTAGATTACTTTATGTCCCAAGGGTGAATGTGTCCTGGACATAACATTTCCCCTAGTCTTCTAGACTGCTGTTACTATTGTTGATAGTGTTGAAGCTTTGTTCATGTTTGTGTGTTTCCAAATAGGAATGCATGTACTTGTATGCAGGCTAATATAAGTGAATATTATCCTACCGTTTTCTCTTTGCAAAGGCCTTCAATGTCATTGTAGAAGCACCACTGTGCGTCAGGTGAGCCGGATGCCTGGCTGCTGGCCCTACAGTAACACTCCAGCTCCATCTCTTATTGCCCTCAAGCCACTCAAATTCCTTTCCGTCCACCACTCCAAAGGAGGAGAAATATTCTTACCAGATTGCTTTTCCTTTATATCACTCCAGCTTTTACCACGGGGTATTTTATTATCTCACATAAAATGCTTAATCTTTAATTTAACATTTGTGTCTTGTTAAATGGGTCTTGGATAATGCGATGGATGTAAAGGATGTGGCCTCAGTGCTATTGTAGGGTAGAAATGAGTTGAAAGACAAGTGTGTGTGTGTGTGTGTGTGTGTTTGTCTGTGGTAGAGTTAACACCCAAGCTTGTTCTCTTGTTTTGGTCACTGTGACAAAGCACTGGGCGATCAAGGAAGGACATTGGAAGAAATGGTAACAGTAATATCATCGGTATTGTCTTTTCTCTCCTTAGCCTTTAAGCATTTAAGGCAGCACTTAAACCTATAAATGTCCTGGCGCGGATGAGCAAAAGACTATTAATGGAAGCACAAACAAAAGCGGCAGTGTAATAGACAGACGTTAACAGGTGTACCTCTTTGATGTCATCAGCTCTGGTGTGTCTGGTTTTACATACAGTGCATCTCCCCCATTTGCATTCAGATACTGTTACTGTTCTGTAATGACCTTCTGCTCTCACAGAAAACGTAACACCTTATCAAGTGGCTTTTTTGTTCAATTAGCATTTGTCAGACTAAGTAAGCCTGTAGTGAAACCTAAGCAATACAACATGCACAAAGAGTGCATACATTCTGGATCAAAACCCTGTTAATATGAATATATTTTGTTAGCGTTAGTTGAAGCTTTTTATAAATACTATTATATCAATAAAAACGACATATAAGCAAGCAATGTGTGGAGGTTTTTGTTTTAAGTAATAAAACATGTTATGGCCTGTCTCATATGGATTCCTGCTCTTACTGCTTTGATTTGAGCTTAGTGGGGATATGTAATTCAATTGTGTGCTCATGTTAAACTATTCTGTTAATAGCTTTACAGATTCCACACCCACCAATAACTTGCTTCACAGTAAGTTGTAAATAATGGGGCTGATATCTCCCCAGTGTTTCTTAAATTTCTTCTTCTCAAAACAGCACTGTAGAAATACGAGCTCTACAAACCTGAGCAAACATCTCATCTGTTTTGATAGCAATTGGTTTGAATGGGCCCCTGCAGATTTAGCATTACTTTATCTACCCGTAAAGTGAAGTGAAGTGTGGTCCGTAAATATTTCTCTTTTTAATAAGAAAAGTATTTGTATTCTCTTTGTCACCTTGCTTTAGTGTCGGCCATGGGAGATTGTGCCAACTCAGCCACAGATGAAACGTCATTGGGCAGCAATGAATCGGTGTCCTCCCAGTCATCCTCAGCCTCAGCGTCAGAGACGCCCCCGGAGAAGAGTGGCCACACCCTGTTTCCTGCCAGCCAGAGTTCACAGAGCGCCGCTGTGTAAGTGTGTTGCTGTGCATGTCTGAGGTTGTGCATCTTACCTCATCTGTAGATTGTAGGGCTGGGCATTGCCAAGGACCACGCGATACGATACATATCACGATACGTATCACCATAAATGGAGATAGGATACATGTTGCAATACTCACATCATTTATTTACATTTTTATAATTGAGCTGAATATACAACTTGCTGATGTATCACCTGAGTAATATGTGCATCACAAAATATTGATAACTCGGCTAAATTTATAATTCCGCAGACACACTGAATCAAAACTATTTGATTCAACATTTCCATTCCAATGTATACAGTATAGGCATTGCACACTGAACTTGACTTTGTATTTCGATTGCCTGATTTTGTTCAGCACAGGCCTAGCAAAAGCTAAGAGTGATGAGGCCTTATTTTTATGATTTATCCGCATGGTCTAACGCACAAGGCGCCAACTCTATTTAGGGCATGTCCAAATCCACTTCTGCTAGTTTAGCGGCTGATAAAATGGACGTTGCGCCAGGCGCGTGATTCAAAAGGGTTGTACTTATTCTCTCCATTATTCATGGGTGTGTTTTGGGCATAACATACAATAAACCAATCAAGAGTGTCAGCTCACATTCCCTTGCACCTGCACATATGGTACATACTACCCGTCTCAATAATAGGTTCTTTCCACAAGCAGTTAGGTTGCTAAACAGCTGACACCACTATACAAGACATAACAGATGATGACTATCCCAGACAAGGTATCTTTTGTACTGTACTATTAGGCTAGGGCTTATTGTAATGTTTTTAATGTTGTATATTGAAGCATATACTGCATCTACAGTATATTCATGTCTCCAACTGTAAAGTCAATTTGACAGCTGGAGCACAAGTATTTAATTATATTTTAATACAAATGGCAATACATTTGAACTTTAACTTGAACCTTGGCGGATTGCTATTATACCAGCGGGTTTGGGAAAGTGTGCGAGCAGACAATCTATGGCAACAGGGAGATTCCACCAAGATCCTTAAAATATGTTGCTGTAGGTTACACACAGCTTTTATTTTTTCATTCTTTGCATGTTTGTGCACTCTTGCGTGTCCCTGTGTGTGTAACAAGCAGAGTGTACACCAGTGTGCACCAGTGTAGTTGCCATTGACTAGACCAGGTTTTTGTTGGTCAATCACTTTACGCTGCCTCAAGATAGCAATGTGCCAACAAGATCCACGGGTGCTCAAACTGCATTTGCTATTTAGACAATGTGGGATTTGCTCTGCTTTCTGCATGTGCATAATCAGGTTTAGTCGTATGTAAATGCGTGCTGAATTGAATGTGTACATTCACAATTTGCAGTACACATTTACAGATTATTTTAGACATTTACAAATCTTCACATACAGATTAGTAAATAATTTTGCTACAATGGCGGCCCTGTAACTCTGACCTCCCTTGGTTGCCATGGTTTCATAACAAGACCTCCACAACTGAGTGAATGAGTCAACTTGTAAGGTTTGCAGTACCAATGTCTCTTTCTGTTATTTTGCATAATTTTGGAGGCAATTGCCTCTCAATGCTAGTGGTTAATCTGTTTTGTTATTCAGCAGCAGTGGCAAATTACTCTAAAATGCTTTACTATTGATTGTTAATACAACAGCAGCATTTAGTTTTCTATTACTACAAGTTATTTTGAGATGAAAAGCAGAATTGGCATGTTGGTGTAACTTGTTTTGCCCTTTACCTTCCATCATATTCCACTATTCACCTTTTCCTCCCAAACGCTTGCACTACTTTGTTCGTTACAGCCCACGGTTTCTCTTGAACGCGGCTGGGAGAGATAAATTTATTGGGTTATGCTGCAGATGTTAGACTCTGGTGTCGTGTCTGGAAAATCACCTTGAATTTCTATCTCATTCGGCGCCTCTCAGTCACTGCTTAGCATAATATATCTTATTCGTACAACACAATATTTGGCACTCAATTTGACTTGTGTTTCTTGGGCTTTAACCACACAGGAAATTCCATTTGTTGTGTGTGCCTTTACATGCTGTATGCGTTCCTTACATGCTGTAACCACCAGGCTTTTAATATTCTGCTTGGAATGTTTGTGGTGATTATACTCTTACTCTGCGGCGGCATGTTGGAGGACGGAAGGACCAACCAGGAGGCCGTGAATCTCAGCTCTTATTTGTTTGGGAGACAGGTGGCCGTGCGTTGGCCATGTAAATCCTATTGACATTGGGGAGATATTCATCTTGTTTACCCTTATAACTTCGGTCCTGTCCCTTTATGAACACTTGTGCCATATGTCACAGTGTGTCGCCCTGGCTTTGGTCGACCATAAATCTTAGCAGGTGGCATGGTGGAGACCTGTTAGCACAGCGGCTCTCTGGCCTAGACCTGGGGAATCGGCCGCTGTCGTGCCAAAATGTTCGGAAAGGCTTGGCCATCGCCGTTATATCTAAAACGTGTTTTCTATGCTGGGTGACGTCTTTGGAAGCGCACCTGAAACACACAGCGTTTTGTTGTGTTCGTTTATTCTGTCTGTTGAGAAGTTCTGACTGGTCACACACAACTGCGGCCTAACCTACCATGTCATGACATTTCTCTTTATTTTTTTTACTGTATGAGCACCGCACATGATTTATCATGTATGCCAGCCTCAATGTTTGGCCTCATTTCTCCACTTCTCTGTCAATTCTGTCACAGTTTCTAATCTGTGCCCAGTGTTTCTCATGTCCTTTCTGGCCTGTCTCCTCATGCGCTCGCTGGCAAACAGCTGTGAATCATAAAATGGTGGACGCAAAGCTTGTTTCCTGCCCACCCAAGTCACTCCAGTAACACTCATCGTGACTGCACTGGCTGGGCTTGGCTCTACCCAAGTTGAAACCCCTGCTCTATCCCGCTTTGTATAGTGGAAAGGGGCTTCATAGCGGGCTCATCCCCATATTAGGTTCATGACAGGCCCAACATGGTTTGGACCATGCTGTATAAAATGCCTTCTATAATGGGAGACAGCATGGCACTTCTGTTGACAAGTCTCAGAAACACTAATCTCACTCACTGTCTGATAATACTGTCAATTGGATTCATGTTTACCACAGACGTTAGGCCTTTGGCTGTGTTCATTATCATACCTTTTTGTGTTAAATTGTCAATTTCACATTTACAGTACACAGCATATGTCTTCTGTCAACTAATTTGTTTACCCATTATTCAATACACTTCTGCATTACGGTATGTGTCAGAGGTACACAAAGGTGTTTGTGTGCCTACCCTCTACTGTAAATGTATCGGATCCCTTTAATAATGACTAATCATCCATTTTGCAAAAGGGATTGTAGAATTAAGTTTAACTCAATCTTGTGTAGTTATTGCAGATACTTTTATTCTACTTTTCCATTTAGATAATTGCTTTATTTTATTTTATAAGTATGTGTAAACTATATATATGCATGCAGATGCTCAACGTGTAGTTTGGAGAGAAACAAATGCCTGAATAATAATTGTATATGGTGTCAGTAACCTATGGTAAAATACATATTCATGCCTTTCATGTAGGCTTAATTTGCAGTTAATTGTTGCAGGAGCTATTTTACTGTATTTATGCATATTTACACAAGAAGCTAGTGCAGTGTTGGAACAACCACACGTGCACTTTAAAGCGCTTTGCAATTTTCGTTTTAGGGGGAGAAAAAAGCAAACCATTTCCCTCGGTTTGGCTTAGCTGTAATAGTGAAAGCAATTTTTGGATGAATCAATTTTCCCCTGGTACATTTAACAAGTTTCTAGGGCAACTGCATGTCATTCAATTACCAGAACACCCCCCCCACACACACACACACACACACACACACACACCCTTCCCCCAACTGTTTCTGCTATAATCATTTAGATCTCTTATTTACTTGTCAGAGCTTCACACGTCATTCCGTCTGAAATGAGAACTGTGTTTGGATGTTCAGTGTGCGTTTGCTGGTGAAGGGGATGCATACGTTGGCCCCAGTGTGCAGTGCACTGTATGCGTGAATGTCGATCCGTGGCAAGGGTGCCTGTGTGCGCTGGTGCCCTGGCCTCCAGGTTAACGAGTGTGTTTGCTGCACTGCAGCTTGCAGCGGGCCCGGCCCGCGCTGGCGTGGAGCAGCTGAGCAGCACAGGGGAGCCCTGCGCTGTGCTGCTGCTGCTGCTGCTGCTGCAGAGCTATAAATCATCACACACAGCCAGGCCAGGTGGTCTCACACACGCAGCCAGGGTGTCTGTCTGTAGGTATGTATGTGGTGTGTGTGTGTGTCTGTGTATGCGAGCACATTTTGTTTTGAGTGTGTTTGTCTGTGTGTATTTGTGCGAGCGCATATTTTTGAGTGCGTGCGTGTGTCTGTGTGCGCATTTATTGAGTGTTGTTCTTCAGTGTGCGCGCACGAATGTGTTGTGTGTGCGCACGCGAGCGTTATGTGGGTGTGCCTCTTGTGTGCGTGAACCCTTGCATGTTTGCTGGGACGATGCCCTCTCCCAGGCCACCCCCACCTCATCATCATCACCATCATCATCGTCAGCCTAGACCGTGTTCACTAGGTCCTCCCAGCTGCTGCCACTAATTGCCTTTATTAGCGTCTCTATGGGAGCGGCAGCTAGCATCAATTTGCTCCTGGTGCACTATATTAGCGTTGGCCCTGGCGCGGGCATGCAGCGTAGCGGGGGGCCTCTGCTGCACGCTGCCCCCAGCAGGCCCCCCTGTGTGTTTGCTGTAGGGGCGGGGGAGGGGGCGTACAGATTATCTGTGCTTGTGGTGCGAAGGGGGCAGTCAGCGACGGCTCAATATGATGAGATCGCGGCGTCTTGTGTTCCACATGACACGTAGCTGTCGGGGGTGAATTGGATTTGCCTTATGTAAAACACGGGCTGTTGATGCACTCCGCACACACATATGCACACATCGATGTGGAACGGCTGTGAATTGAACCAAGCATAAATATTCTTCAGAAACTCCTGACATTGTGATTTATTTGTGGTAAAGTCAGCTATTGCAAGCTAAATGCTAAGCTAATACACTTTTTGGTAAATTCAACAAATATCTCCTCACATTTCATCCTATGGGCCCACCACTCGTGGGAGGAACCGTGGGGGTCGGGTGCGCTGTCATATGGGTGGCAGTGAAAGTCAG
>JAODTR010011904.1:0-28234 GCA_025399935.1 Amblyopsis rosae | reverse complement strand
TCGACGCGAAGGAGTAGCGGCTCTACTCCGAGTTCCTCACGGATAGCTGAGCTTCTCACCCTATCTCTAAGGGAGACACCAGCCACCCTCCTGAGGAAACCCATTTCGGCCGCTTGTACACGTGATCTTGTTCTTTCGGTCATGAGCCACCTTTCATGACCATAGGTGAGGGTAGGAACAAAAATTGCCCGGAAGATTGAGAGCTTTGCCTTCCGGCTCAGCTCTCGTTTAGTCACGTGCGGTAATGTGATTGCAATACCGTTTCCGCTTCTCCGATTCTCCGGCCAATCTCTCGCTCCAATGTCCCCTCACTCGCGACCCGAGGTACTTGAACGAGTGAGACAATGATTTAGATAATTATTTGAGGTCTAGACTTGGAGCCTTTTTAGACAGCTACTTGTATACTTATAACTAGGTACACTTAAAAGCATGTACTTTTATACTTAATCATACAGCTCTGGAAAAAGGTAAGACTACTGCACATTTCTAAAAAAAAATAGCATAAATATTCTGTAAATGTAAAACACATTTTATAAATATTAAAACGTTACATGTAAATACAAATGTATATATCGAACACCAGAGAAATTGCTGCAGTGGGTTTTTATTTTAATTTTAAGAGCTGCAAGTTAAATACTGATGGTACAGCTATTTGATCATAGTATTTTTGCACTTTTACTTGTCTAAGGAATGTGTACTACCTCACTACTGGAAGTTCTACCAGGTCTAGAAAAACAAATGAATGTTTCTATTCAGTGTCCCATGTTAGTGCTGTACTGTAGGCTACAGTACACTAACATGAATAGAGAAAAGAAAACAGCACATTCCATAGTGAGGATTGTGTAACAAGAAAACTACAGTCTTATTCACAAGACCTAATCAAGATACTTGCCCTTTAAGTGGTATACTGTTCTTCTCCATGACTTGAAGATCTCATACAGAGCTCTAATTGAAAGGATGGGGAAAGTGATTCAATTCACTGGGAGGTGTTAAATCTATCCTCTAGGACAAATGGACGTTTGAAACAAAATACATTCATAATTCAATCTGTAGATATTTTTAAAGTATTCAATGAATCTATGAATTAATGTAGCTCATAACAATACAGTAACAGAAGATAGCAAAATGTTGAATACTCATCACAATCTGGAAGTGTCTAGCCAGCAGAATACAACTAACTGATTAAACATAGCATAAGCCTTTTCTGCTGGAACAGACTTCCTCCAGCCAGCCGATGCTCTGGTACCCTGGCCCCCTCCAATGTACTCTGACCTCCAAGACACCCTGACCACCTCAAAGACCTGCCTCAGGGCACCCTGTTCCGGTTGGCCTTTCTTCATGACACTCCATACTGCCTGAGTTTTGCTCATTATTGTATCTGTTTATTTTCTTGTACAGTGTCCTTTAGAGATAGGTGCTTTAAATATATATTAATAAACATTTCATATTGGAATTTTAATTGTAAATGGTGCTCTAATCAAGTGTGTCATTTCATCATCGCCTGCTGAAACATTGGAATCAAGGACGTGGGTGCAGCTTATATACTATATATAAATATATAAATGTGTTTTTAACAAGGCATGAAGTCACCAGCACAGGCTGGTTAATGAGGAGACCCCCCTTCCCCCCTGAGACCATGAGGCACAGAGCATCACTCTCCATCCTCCTGCCTCTTTAAGAGCTGAGGGAAGGAGAGAGAGCGTGTGGGGGAGGGGTATTGACTGGGTGGAACAGTCCTGTAATGAGCAGATTTTAGAGCGAGAGAGAGAGATATGACTGGATGGAAATGGGATCTGCTCGCCTGCCACATCCAGCCCAGCGCTGAGGTGGACGAGACAAAGGCAGGGGCGAGGGAATAATCGAGGAGGCGTGTTTCCTTCCCATCCCTCCATCGCTGCCGTCTTCCGCGAGACACCTGGCCTCGGAGGCTCCGCAGGAGGCTGTTGTCTCGGAGGTGTGTGTGTGTGTGTGTGCGTGCCAGGCCAGGAGACTCTCCTCCTGTAATGGCGTACGGTGCAGCCAGCCCTCCGTCTGCGGCACGGCACTAAGGATGCTGGAGTGGGCCTGAGGCCGAGCCTCTGGGAGTCCTCCTGAAGCCTGGGCCTCGCCTGCTGGGCACGCCCAGCGTGCCAGCGGAGGTGTCTGGAGGCTGCACGGCCCCCGCCCACTAGCCTCTGTGGAAAAGGGAGGAGCAGAGAGGAGCAGGAGGAGGAGGACATAAGGAGCTCCCAGCCCGTGCGCCCAGGAGAAGCAGTGCTAGCCTAGCAAGCGGTGAGTCCAGCTAGCGGGGAGCAGGCCCATGGCGGAGGCGGTCCTCACCTAGCGGGGCCACGGGGCACGCCAGGCCTTTCACCCGGGACAGCCCGCCTGTTTCATGCATGTCCACTGGGGGCAGGTTTGACTTTGATGACGGGGGTGCGTACTGTGGGGGTTGGCAGCAGGGGCAGGCCCACGGCCGGGGTGTGTGCACCGGGCCACAGGGCCAGGGCGAGTACGCCGGCACCTGGAGCCACGGCTATGAGGCGCTGGGCGTGTACAGCTGGCCCGGGGGGGGCCAGTACCAGGGCAGCTGGGCCCAGGGCCAGCGCCACGGTCTGGGCCTGGAGGCCAGGGCCCGCTGGGAGTACCGGGGCGAGTGGACGCAGGGCTTCAAGGGACGCTACGGCCAGCTGGAGAGCAGGGCCAGCGGGGGGCGCTACCAGGGCACCTGGAGCAACGGGCTGCAGGATGGATACGGCACGGAGACGTACTCTGATGGAGGTAGGGCCTCAGGACCCCTGGGGGTGAACAGGGGTACTGTCACGGGGGCAGCAGGTTCAGCTGCTATCTGTAGCTCAGCAACAGCTGCCATTGCATCACATGGCACGTTTTGTTAAAGGGGCCATCAGAGATGGAGACCCAGCGCTGCTTCAGCGCGTGACTCTGGCCCCCCAGAGCCTTTAGTCTCACTCCCCCACCCCCCTGATACTCCCCACCTTGCCCACACAGCTGGCTATCTGGTTTCAGAGAGCAGAGCAGGTCAGTTTTGCAGCACTAGCAGCAAACTACATTTGTGTGTTATGGGGTGTTATATACACAGTGTTATATACACAGTGTATATACACAGTTATATACACAGTGGGAAACAATGCCCGATTCTCTGTACATATTGTGGTACATAGAGGGTGTGTATATATATGTGTATATGTATATATACATATATATATATATATACACATATGTATATATATGTGTATATGTATATATACTGTATATACATATAGAGTGTATACATAAGTACAAATATAGTGTATATATTTAGGTACATATAGGGTGTATATATGTATAGGGCGTATATATACATAGAGGGTGTATATATAGGTACATATAAGGTGTATATACATAGAGGGTGTATATATAGGTACATATAGGGTATATATACATATAGGGTGAATATATAGGGTGTATATGTACATACACATATATATATATATATATATATACTGTATATATATTTATATATATATATATGTACATAGAGGGTGTATATATAGGTACATATAAGGTCACGCATTACCTTATATGTACCTTATACATACACATGTATGTATATACATAGAGTGTGTAAAAATAGGATGTATATGTACACATATATTTATATATATATATATATATATAAATATTTATATATATATATATATATACACATATATACATATAGGGTATATATATATATATATGTGAGTGTGTACATAGGGTGTATATATAGGTACATGTAGGGTGAATATATAAGTACATATATATACATATACATATATACATATATATGTATATATAGGTACATATAAGATATATATATAGGTACATAGGGGGTGTATATACAGGTACATATAGGGTGTACATAGGTACATATACGGTGTATATACAACACACAAGTGGTATCTTGTAACATTTGTGCTATCCACAAACACTATTGAACAGTGTGACGACTAGATTGAAAACTATTTTAACCCCCCCCCACCACCCCCACCCCCTTCAAAATCCACTGGACTAGAAATGAGATGTATGCCTCTTTGAGTTTGTTAATTAGGCCTGTAATATTTAAACTATATTCCAATAAAGCCTTATCATTTTATAGGCCAACACAAGCACAACAACGCACCCCCCCCCCCCCCCCCCCACACACACACATTTACACATGTAGGTCATCATGTTGTCACCACAGTGATTCAGGTAACCACTACCTAACATGGCTGATCATCACTGTAATGTCTCCATGGTAACAACACTGGGGACCCCGGCCGCCTGATGGGCAGTTCGGCCGGTGAGGCTCCCTGGCAAGCGGCTAGGTGGTGCTGACCGGGTCTGGAGAGACACTATAAACAAACATGGCTGCCCAGAGGACCTGTCACACTGCCAACTATAAACACCATTGTGAATGTGAACTGACCTCAATAGAATGTTAGAAAGTAGAATAAATGTACATATACCACAGAATGCCACAAGTGAAAAACATGTAAAACTCTTCGATTTATCAATTTGATTATTAATGAGTCATATAATTAATTAGATTATTGTCACCTTCCTAAATATAACAAATTGTTACTATTCCCCATCTGTACTGATTGTAAAGATAGTTATATGTTGTTATATGAATGCACATGGTTGTTGATTACTTATGTTTAATGCTTTTCACCAAACATTGTAATGTAGGCCCATTCTGCTATAGAGAGAGAGAGAGAGAGAGAGAAAGAGAGAGAGAGGAGGTCGACTCAAGTGATGCGGTGACCACCATGGTAACGCGGTCTGGCGCTGCTGCGTTGAGGTCGCGGTTGTTTACGTGCGGCAGGAGTGTTAGCATATCTGTCAGCTGTTAGCATAGCTGTTAGCACCAGGTTAGCACCGCTGTTAGCACTGGACCACGGCACGAGATTGCATAATGACGTGGAATAGCTCCAACAGATGAATGTAGCACGCATGAGCTGCATTTTCCACAAGCTAATGAATGTCGTTTGCTCCAGCTAACCGAGCTAACCCAGCTAGCAGGCTAGCACACATAGCGGCGACGCCATACTGTGCCACGGTTCAGCACCGCGGACAGCTCCTCAGTGATGAGCTGGTTCACCTGGGTTGGGTTGCTGCAGTGACGGTTAAGATAATAAAAATTACAATAACGTGTGTTAACTGCCCAACAACAACGTTGGGTTATTTTTTTAGACAGTAAATTAACCTCCACTACGGTGGGTTGGTATGAATATGAGAGGTAATGCCATCTAGTGGGGGGTGTTATGTGGTGCGCGCT
Organism: Amblyopsis rosae; assembly: GCA_025399935.1. Lineage (NCBI taxonomy): Eukaryota > Metazoa > Chordata > Actinopteri > Percopsiformes > Amblyopsidae > Amblyopsis > Amblyopsis rosae. Next base: position 22,953 of record JAODTR010011904.1, on the reverse strand, counting down.
GCATATAACACCCATAATAACACATACCATATTTCCCTCAGCCAGTAGTTTGAATGGCTTTTCCTTGGGCAGTGATCTTTTGGGTCTTGAGAGACGCAAATTACGATCAACGAGCCCTTTCTGTATTGGGGTCACTAACAAACCCCAGGAGACTTGCGCTCTGTCAGGCATTGTGGCTACCACTGGTGCTGCAGACAAATGCTGCTCTGCCCAAAATAGCTATTCCCTAACTCTAAAGCCATTCAACATGCCTTAAAGGTGTACTGTTTAAGTTAAAGAACATCTAAATGAATGGCGGTCATCTTGACACATCCAGTTCCTACAGGAGCCTTTCACACACTCCCGTTATAGATCTGTATCTCCAGGGAGAGCGAAAACTATCCAGCAGTTCTGGCCAGTGCTTCGATGAAGCCATGGTCTTACCATGCCTGGCGTTACCATCACGAGCAAATGGACTTATGTACAGCGCACGTACTGTAATTCTGCAATAATTAAGCCAGCTTTGTTGCTAAGGTGCTTTACATTACAAAACAAGCTTGTACCAAGTGTTTCACATATATATGTGGACAAGAACATGGATAGTATATTAAATAGAATCAATATCATGTAGCTCTACACACACACCTGCAGGTTAGAACCATCCACAGATATACACACAGGCCTAGTATGAATGCAAACACATTATACAGTGTTTCAAGATGACTGGCCCCATTGGAAATTGCTGAATCTTTGCAACTGCAAACCGCCCATGAGGAGTATAGTTTTCTTCATAAAACGTCTTTAAACCGCTAATAACTTTAAACTTAACTAATAACGTTAATACCGTTAATAACATGTTATGTAACATAATCATTTTGAAACACCCAGTATTTTCCATAAAGCTTGTGAAAGATACACTGCCTGGTCTAAAGGAAAGTTTCTGATGTTGTGATCTGGTGTTGCTGCTATTGGTCAGCTCCAGGCTTACCAGTGCTGCTATTGGTCAGCTCCAGGCTCACCAGTGCTGCTATTGGTCAGCTCAACAACCTTGATGACTTTTAAGATGAAGTCAGATACCTGCAGTGCTGAATGATCATGTGTGTGTGTGTGTGTGTGTGTACATGTATATACACAGTATATATAAACACTGAATAACAAGAATGCTTAAAAAACATACAATAAAACATAGTCACCCACAGATATAATAACCATGTGTGGACCTGCAGGGCATATATAATAAAATAAATAAATAATAATATTTAATAATGTGCGTGTGTGTGTGTGTCAGGGACCTTCCAGGGCCAATGGCTGTCCGGAATGCGTCATGGTTACGGCATACGGCAGAGCGTGCCATACGGCATGGCGGCCATCATCCTCTTCCCGATGCGTACGTCCATAAACTCCCTGCGCTCCGAGCACAGCCAGGGACACGCCCCCCCCGCCGCGCCCGGGGAGGGGGGGCCGGCGGCGGGCAGCCCTGCAGGCCGGGGGGGCTTCGCCCTCACGGTGCCCGGTGGGGCCGACCGCCAACGGAAGAGGAAGGGTCGCTTCCGCCAGTCCATCCTGAGCGGCCTGAAGCTGCGGCGCTCCGAGTCCAAGAGCTCGCTGGCCAGCCAGCTGAGCAAGCAGAGCTCCTTTTGCAGCTCCGCCGCCTCAGACCTGCTGTCCACCGCCAGCGAGGGCGAGCCGGGCGCACCCTCCGACGCCACCGTCACCGAGGCCTATGCCGGGGAGTGGCGCTGTGACCAGCGGGCGGGCTGGGGCGTGTGCCGCCGCTCCGACGGCCTGCAGTACCAGGGAGAGTGGGCGGGCAACCGTCGCCACGGCTACGGCTGCACCACCTTCCCCGACGGCACCAAGGAGGAGGGCAAGTACAAGCAGAACGCCCTGGTCAGCGGCAAGCGCAAGAACCTGATCCCCCTCCGGGCCTCCAGGACCCGCGACAAGGTGGACCGCGCCGTGGAGGCGGCGGAGAAGGCCGCCGACATCGCCAGGCAGAAGGCAGAGATCGCCATGTCCAGGTGGGAGATGGGGGGCCGCACCTCAGGGGGGAGGTGATCTGTTTGGGTTGACCTGTACACATGACACACCAGGCCAGGGCATGGCACAGCCTCATGCGCTGGCCTGGTAGTTCCACCAGGCTGAGGGGCAAACAGGAGACAGGGAGGTGCATCACCAGAGCTCCAGAGGCTGGCAGCCAGTAACCCCAGTGTGTGTCCCCGGCAGGATGAGCCATGCACGGGGCAAGGCGGAGGCGGCGGAGGCCGTGGCTCTTCAGGCCATGGATGAGTGCCGCCTGGCCCGCCTGGCAGCCAAGGAGCTCTCCCCCTCCTTCCACATTGTCGGCAACGGTGAGCTGAGCAAATACGTTCCTCCTATAGGAGGACTAGGTGCTTGCCTAGGTCACCACCAGATGGGGGGCAGTACTGCAGCTGACATTATTTATAATTTATAATGTAATGATATATTTTATTAAGTAACAATTTACAAATCTGTCTGTAATAATTGTGTTAACATGTACAGTACACGAAGGGGGGAAGGGGGGCATATTTAGGAATGCCCCCTGGGTGTCATAACAGCTAATGTCACACAGTACAGCATGTCAACAACTAGCCACACCTGCATGCTAACAGATAACAACACACACGGTACAGCATGCTAACAATTGGCATGTAGCGCTGCATGCTACCTGCTAACAGCATGTAGCGCTGCATGCTAACAGGTAGCGCTGCATGCTACCAGCTAACAGCACCCAGCAGAACATGCTACCAGCTAACAGCAGGTAGCGCTGCATGCTACCAGCTAACAGCACAGTGCCAGGCCTCCTCACAGTGCCATGTTTCCCCGCCAGGGTTGGACCGCCAGCCGTCGCCGCTGGACACGAGGGAGGCGGAGCACGAGGTCGTCTCCACGGGAACGGACAGCCCCGAGCTCTGCACGCCGCCCGTGACCACGGCCGAACTCAGCCCCGCCCCCGCGGCCCGGCCCGGCCCCCGGCCCCGCAACGCCTGCTTCCTGCGGCAGGGCGCCGTGGACCACCAGGGCGAGGCTGAGATCCAGGTGCTGGTGGAGGGGCGGGGCGCAGAGCTGCCGGGGGGCGGGGCCAACCGCTGGGTGGAGGAGGCCGGCTCCACCCCCCCCCTAGAGGAGGAGGGGGGCCAGGTCAATGGCCACCAGGCCCCCGCCGCCAATCACAGGCCGGAGAACCCGTCCCTGTCCAATCACAACCGGGAGCATTCCGCCCACAGGAGCTGGGACCACTCCTCGTCCAACCAGAAGCCCCCCAAGCATGCCTCGTCCAATCACAAAACACGAGATCATTCCTCCACCAATCACAAGGCCCCATACAACTTCAAGCCGCAGGTGCACGTCGTGTCCAATCACAAGGCCTTGGAGCATAACGCGTCCAATCACAAGACTGTTGAGCATGCTTCGTCCAATCACAAGTCCCATGACGACGCCTGCTCTAATCACAATGCGAAGGAGCTCTTGTCTTCAGGCCACGCCCCCCGAGGCCACGCCCACTCTAACCACCGCCCCGAGCAGCGTTGCCGCAGCTCGAGGAGTGTCGGGGGGGCGCGTGGCGACTACACGTTGGACATGAGGCCACCGCTGGGTTCCCCGGGCAACAGGCTGCGTGCGCGGGGCCCGCGGCCCGGAAGGGAGGGGTCGGTGCAGATGTTGGACCAGCTGAGCCTGGGGGAGGGGGAGGGGCCGGAGGGGGAGGGGGCGTGGCCGCTTCACAGGGACCTAACGCTGTCCCCGCCCCTCGCCTCTCAGCCAATCACGCTGGAGCACGACGGGGAGATGCTCACCCACAAGACCAATCACTCAGTGAGTCTGTGTGTCATCGCATGCTTATGTTATTGTGCAATTACAAAACATAAACAGTGCGTTATCACACTATATGTACCACAACATAAACAGTGAGTTATCACACCCTATGATATGTTCCACAACATAAACAGTGAGTTGTCACACTATATGTTCCACAACATAAACAGTGATTTATCACACCCTATATGTTCCACAACATAAACAGCGAGTTATCACACTGATATGTTCCACAACATAAACAGTGAGTTATCACACCCTATGATATGTTCCACAACATAAACAGTGAGTTATCACACTATGACATGTACCACAACATAAACAGTGCGTTATCACCCTATGATATGTTCCACAACATAAACAGTGAGTTAACACACCCTATGATATATACCACAACATAAACAGTGAGTTATCACCCTATGATATGTTCCACAACATAAACAGTGAGTTATCACCCTATGATATGTTCCACAACATAAACAGTGAGTTATCACACTATATGTTCCACAACATAAACAGCAAGTTAACACACCCTATATGTACCACAACATAAACAGTGAGTTATCACCCTATGATATGTTCCACAACATAAACAGTGAGTTATCACACTATATGTTCCACAACATAAACAGTGAGTTATCACCCTATGATATGTACCACAACATAAACAGTGAGTTATCACACCCATATAATATCATATATAAAAGTATCTGCTAAATTACCTGATTGACTTGTGAAGTGTGCATGCAGGTAGCTCTAGGGGAGGGTAGGCAAGAGATAGCATTGACTCCATGTAGCAGACCTGTCTGTCTGACCATCACACGCTAATGACCCACATCTCCTTTCCTTCACAGGGCCCCAGCTCTATTCTTGTGGCTATGGTCATCTTACTCAATATCGGAGTAGCTATTCTTTTCATTCACTTCTTTATTTAGTTACGCATCTCCAGGTGTGGTCTGCTAGGACTGCTTGTTGACTGGCCTAGAGCCCACGCCACGTGACGGACACAGCAAAGCCTTTCTTCTGACCTGCTCGCTTTGCTTGGCACCCATCACAGTTCATACAGCGTTAACTGTGGTTCAGTGAGACTTAATGGACCGGCAATGGCACTGCGCCCCCTAGGTTCCACGTGTTACAACTACAGCTGAACAACACAACATGTCATGCTCAGCCTTCCGACCAGCGCTCCATCTGAGTATCCTGCCTATGGCCTGACTAGCACTACAGGCCACACTACTATGCTGAAATACTTGATCCATTTTAAAGGGCTCCGCCATGATATATTTTCTTCTTCTGACCCACACACACACACACCATCATTGCATGAGGCTGTGTGATGTTTAAAAGTGCATAATCTATCCCTTTAACATGAATGCGCCATTGATACACATTCCGTTCAGATCACATGTTCTGGAACCGGTTCCAATCTGCCCAGTCACAGCTGGTCGGATCAGAGTCCATGTAAAAGTAATTTGCTATATTAATTGTAAATTAAAGATTTTTAAGTAATCCTACAGTACCGACACACACACGTAATACACATGTAATTCAGATTCTTATTATTATCGCCTTGCCCCTTTGTACAGCTTTGAGACTGTTATGTTATAGCCACTAATATAAACGTGTATGTATCATTATAATTCAAGGTTTGTTAATTTTTGCGGTTCGCAAGCCAGAGAGAATGCTGAGTGCCTCCAACTGAACTAATTTTGTGTCTTAAGTCTCGCCCCGACCCAACCTCTGACCCCCCAACCCCTGACCTCTAGATCCCCAACCCCTGACCCCCCGACATCTAAATCCCCAACCTCCGACCCCTGACCTCTGACTCCTGGACCAAACACCTCTATCAGGGGGGCTGGGAGAAGGGGTATGCTCCCAACTCTAAAATGGCATGCACTGTTTGTCTCCCGGCCTCGTCTGGACCAGTCACCATGGTAATGCAGGGTTCGCTTGAGACTGTTTCTGTAGCATGTGTGTTTAGCCTGCTCAGTCTGGTGTCCTTTATGAGCCGCCACCTCTCGTCCATCTCCATGGCAACAGGAGACGAAGCGGTGGAACGTAAACGCTAGCTTTCAACTCGGTGGACACCTCATCGCCCCGAGTTGACGAATAATATAAACCTCTACTGCTAACTGAATGTTTTCTACTTGGCACCTAGTGACATCATCATGTCATGACATCATTGCATGCCCAGCATGCTTTTTCTTACTCTTTGGTTTATGAAGTTGTTTTGAAGTTATTGTGGAGAAAATAATGAAATGTTTGAAATGATGTGTTTGCTGTGGTTATTGGCCTGTCAGACATGGATATGATGGGTGGGTACTTTCCTTTTTCCACCCCAGATCTTGAATTACAACGTGACACAGGATTAGGCCTATAGTAGCATGCAACACCCTGGACAGCGTTAGAGAAACATGAGCTAGAACTACACTGCGTTAGAGAAACATAAGCTAGGCGATGTGCGTGTTGATGCCAGGTCGCTGGTTGACAGCAAACAAAACCGGACTATCAACTTTTGCTAACGAGGCTAAGTTAAGGTGCTTTTATTTCACATACATGTAGGGAAATTCATCCTCTGCATTTAACCACTGGAACACTAGTCAGATGTGAGACTAACATGCTTTAGACAGTAGGGTAAACTGGAGCACACCCACGCAGACACGGGGAGAACATGATAACTCCACACAGAGAGGCCGGGACGACTGGGGTTCGAGCCCTAGACCTTCTTCTTCTTGCTGTGGGGCCACAGTGCTATTCACTGGCCGCAGAGTTGCCCAGTTTAGTAGATGTCATAAGAATCACTAGTCTCCACCAATCAGAAACTAGTAAAGGCTATCATGCTTTCTTTTAGTGATATAATATAAAAAATACAAAAACATACTAAGAAGAACCTTTCATTTTTTCCAGGATTCCAAAACAGACGCTGGTTACGGTTTGCATTTCAACATGACTAGAGTCATGAGTTATTTACGGCACCTGATCAGGGTGAAGAGGCATGCTCTTTTTCATTTAGGATTAACAGAAGGCATTGACTACATTTGATAAAACACACTGGGCTACTAGATTGGTGTCAATGTTGTGGTTTGCTCTGAAAAAAGCATTTTAGCACCCTGAAAAAAATGAGTGTGATTTTTCTTATTAGGGGCTGATCCCTCATACAGGTCTGATCCAGGACTCAATATAAAAAATAAATATAAGAGTATAAATATAAATATAATTGAAAACATAATAAAAAATGTGTAATAACAGCAATTTCTGTATTTTTACATATATTTGTGCATTTCTACATACATTTTTTATTCTTACATTTCATTTATAAAAAACATTGCAAAAGTATATATGCAATGCATATATTTATTTGTATATTTTTATTTTAGTATTTCTAAATTTATATATTTCCGTATTTACTTGTTTTATTTATTTCCGTATTTCCGTGGCCGTAAATGTTAAGGCAGGCGGTCCTACCTCAGGCTACAGCCGGATTGGTTATAGGGGTGTTTGGAGCTGCTACTACCGCCCCTGTTCCAGAAGTACGGTTATAGGGGTGTTTGGAGCTGCTACCACCCTGTTCCTGTTCTACGGTTATAGGGGTGTGTTTGGAGCTGCTACCACCGTTCCAGTAGTACGGTTATAGGGGTGTTTGGAGCTGGTACCACCATCCTGTTCCCGTAGTACGGTTATAGGGGTGTTTGGAGCTGCTACCATCCTGTTCCTGTAGTACGGTTATAGGGGGGTGTTTGGAGCTGGTACCACACTGTTCCCGTAGTACGACGTAGCGCCTGGTTTAGACTAACCCTGACACGACTAGAGTTATATATTTGGCTTGCAGTACACAAACTGTAATACACAAAGAAATGACACAAGACAAGGATATTGAACAACTATCTTTATCTTGAGTAAAAACCTCATTCTGAGGAAAACCCACTTAAATCCATAACATGTCCTCCAGAAAACCCCTGGTTCACAGTTCCAGTGATTGGCAGGAGTAACAAATGTGTGAAAACATGTCAGTATAGATAAGCTCCAAACCCCAAACATTTGCCCGTGACCAGTCGATCGAGTGGCATCATGCAGTGCCTGTGTGCAGCATGCAGGAGCCACACCGACTACAGCCGCTGGTTCATCTCAGAGCTGCCACTCAGGACCTGTCAGACACTCTTGAGGTTAAAGGGAGAGCCGCGCAGATGCAGGACACTGCATTACCACTCCCATCCCACCCCACACACACAGCCATGCTGGCCAGACATCCAGTTATCGTGTTACGCACTTATTCTACAAAAATAAAAAAAGTTTTACTTTAGAGAACAACGTTAATACATAAAGATGAAGCTGGGAGACCAGATTATGTACTGAATGCTGCAGTAATTATAAAAAAAAAATCTGATTTCTGGTAATCTCAAAATCAGGGATGGTATTTATGTATTTTTACCCAAGGAAATAAGCAGATTTAACTTGGAAAAAAGGTGGGGGAAAAAGGCTCAAGTAACTGTCAACCTATTGATTTTTAGCCTTCATCTTAAACAGACCAATTCCAAGACATACTTCATCTTCTAGGGTAATTTTAGCGTAGTCTAATGTTCCAAACTCTTCATAGCAATAGCATAGCAACAAAAACATTTCACAATCTTGACATCTCAGAACCGAAGCACATTTTTTTTCACAAAATAAAAAGTCAGATTAAACAAAATAAGAGCTACACAACAGAGGTACATAATTTAACCCAGAACAATATGCTAATTCTGTAACCCTGGATCACATGCTGCCCTTGCCTGCCACATTAGCATGCAGCTAATATAAATATTCAGGGTCAAAATGACATCTAGTGGCAAAATTTATGTTCAATGGTTCTTAATACCGGTGGGGGGAGGGGCATTGTGGAAATTAAAAATGGTGCTGGGCAGTCTTGTAGGAAACGGATCACTATCAGATGTCGATACATTTTTCTTAAAGTGGAATTAAAGCTTTGAAGTCCTCACTATCGCAGTAGCTAGACCCGTCAGTTGTACTCAGCCACCTTTGTTTACACTGCTGCAGTAGTGGAAAATGGAAGCCAATCGCAGACACATACTGATGGGGTTCTTGTCTGAATTGATGAGGATGTCATTAGTCCAATTCCACTTTAACAAGTTTAACTAATTTTGCGATCTTCAGTTGGAACTATAGTTGACTCAAAATGCATCTGAATCTCATTTTGACCTGATCTTAACCACATAAGACAACAAAAAAATATGAATCCATCGAACCCAGTAATCCAATGAGAACAGAACTCTAGGTCACATGACCAGTGATAAATACTCTCATCTTAAGGGGAAGCTTCCAAACAGGTCATTATCAGAGAGCTCTTCAGTAAGGAAACAGGTGAACAGATGTAAAAACATCACAAAGTAACCTATTTACACTCAGACCTGCAGGGTGGGGACTACTTTGTTCTGCTGAACGCGAGGAAGGATCTGGTGATCTGTGCTGGTGAGTGTGTTGTCTGCCCACAGCGATGAGGAAGAGGAGGGTCATGTCATGAAGGGCAGGACCGTGCTGGTGCCATGCTGGGCTATGCAGCCACTTTGTTGTCCTTCTGGAGGAAGACAAAACCACTTTAGTCCCAAAACAAAATGTTGAATACGTTGTTCTGTTCTAGTCTGCTGGCTTGAAGATTAAAACATTGACATGTGATTTATCCAAACACAACTGTCATCACAGTCATTTATCACTGTCCATGGGTTAGTTAGTAAGCTAGCTAGCTAGCATCACCACAATTTCCAACCCTGTATTCAGTTAGCTAGATATCTAGCTAAATAGCATGTTAGCTAGCATTGTCACCATATCCTATCCTGTATTCAGTTAGCTAGCTAGTTAATTAACATGAAAGCTAGCAGCAGTAGCATTTCCTGCTCTGTATTCAACGTTGGCTAGCTAGCTGGTTAGTTAACATGTTAGCAGCACACCCTACCCTGTATTCAATATTAGCTAGCTAGCTGGTTATGTTAGCAGCGCACCCTACCCTGTATTAAACGTTAGCTAGCTAGCTGATTATGTTAGCAGCGCACCCTACCCTGTATTCAATGTTAGCTAGCTAGCTGGTTAGTTAACATGTTAGCAGCGCACCCTACCCTGTATTCAACGTTAGCTAGCTAGCTGGTTATGTTAGCAGCGCACCCTACCCTGTATTAAACGTTAGCTAGCTAGATGATTATGTCAGCAGCGCACCCTACCCTGTATTCAACGTTAGCTAGCTGGTGATGTCAGCAGCGCACCCTACCCTGTATTCAAAGTCTGAGAACTCGCGGCCTCCTCTTCCCCCCCTGAAGCCCCCCCTGAAGCCGGGCGGGGCCCCGCGGGGGGGTCCAAAGGAGCCCCTGCTGGCGGAGCGGCCCCTGCCTCCCCTGCCCCGGTAGCCCCCCCGCCCCCGGTTGGGCCTCAGTGGCAGGCCAAAGGTCTCTGCATTCATCCTCCTCTCCTCAGCCCAGGTGGGTCGTCGCTCCCTGCTGGCAGAACACAGAATTACAGTGTGACACTGAAGGCCTTTTCTCACACGTTTTATATCCCTGCATTTTACTAGGACAGTTCCTGCATGGGGTCATGTGTGAACAGGAACAGGGGTCGACACATCCGCTCCCCCAGGTTCCCACATCGGGACCTAGCCAAGTACAAGTACTGAGATGTGAACGAAAGCAGAACCGATGAAGGGACAAGCACTTAATTCAGACGCAAGAAGCGTTCATGTGGAGTGAGCAAACCAATAACAAGACTTAACAGGTACAAATAAATATTTGACATTACACTCATTGTGAGTTAAATAGATTTACTGGTTTTGTTCGACAATGAAGAAATACTAGCAACGATCTCTCAGTCGCAGTCTCTTTCTATAATCTATATTACTGCTATGCTTGGTTGGAACACACAGCAAACACGTTTGTACTGTTCCTAAACTAAGCTAAGCTAAGGAACATACCGTAGCAGGGCTTCAGCACAAACAGGCTATAAATAGCCTCCAGCTGACAAGATAGGACGTATGAGTGAAGCATATGCTCACATACATTACATTTATATACAATGCAAGATCACAAGTAAGCTGTGAAGTCTCCTGCAAACGCATTTGTTTATGGCGCTTGGAAGCATGCATAGTGTAGCATTAGCTACCGCCCTCTGCTGGACTGTCCAGGCTAGTGCACTATGCCGGTATTAACCACAGCAAGTATGAACAGGCGCAAGAGATGGAGCTGCATGTCTGAACAGAGTAAATCACTAGCTGTGTCTGCACGGCCATGCAGGTCGTTTAGCAGGTGTGGAAAGGGCCCACCTGCTGGCAGAACACAGAATTACAAGGCTGAGAAACAAAGGTACCTTGAGAATCCTCGTTCTCCCGATTTCCTGCGGGGCAGAAAGGATTATGAATTATTACAGTGAGTGTAATTGGTAAACCAGATGTCAAATAATGTTTTAGTCTTTGGTTGGAAGCTAAAGTGATGGATGTTTCACACTGGCTGCTACAGAAACAAGAGACCGTGTGGAGGAGGGTAATGACAGGCCACCTGGGGTCGTCACACGACAGGTTGTCAAAGAAGGACTTGGACTTGTCGTAGTAGCAGCTCCCCGCCGGCTCCTCCTCTTCAGCTGGCTGCTCCTGCTGCTCCTGCTGCTCGCTCTCCTCCCCGTTCACAGCCTGGTCCACCTTCTCATCTGAGGAGCACAGCTGCTTAGGGCCTTTAAAGGCAACCTGCACCCTGAGGTGTGTCTGAGCTGTGAGCCAGTGACAGGACTGATGAGATGCTGGCGTGAAAATTACCCTTTTATTTTTATATTTTATGTGATGAAATCTTTATCCGCTAAACATCACTAGAGATGCACCGATTGATCGAAATTGGCCGCGTTTCACCATGATAGGAAATCGGCTGGTCTGTGTATAATAAATACAGTCGGTTACGTTAGCGATGGCGTAGGCCTGTGTAGACACAGCCGGTTACATTAGCGATGGCGTAGGCCTGTGTAGACAGACGGTTACGTTAGCGATGGCGTAGGCCTGTGTAGACACAGACGCTTAAGTTAGCGATGGCGTAGGCCTGTGCAGACACAGCCGGTTACGTTAGCGATGGCGTAGGCCTGTGTAGACAGACGGTTACGTTACATGGACATTTAAAGTCTAGTGTCCGAGGGAGACTAAGATACTTGGTAAATGTGGTTTTATATTTACACTCTGATCGTTAATATCTTAAATAAAACTATTGTTAATCTCACTGAAAGAGTAAGTTACATTACTTATTATCAATCCGTTGTAGGGGCACTCATAATTCACAGCCAGTCTTTGCCTTACCGCGACAGTTGCGATGTTGACTCGAAGGTTGGCGATGCAAACATGTGGTGTGTAGAGTACCGGTTGTAGGGATGTGCATTTTGGTCATTTTGATTTAGCTATGCTCTTTTTTATTGTATTGGTGAATAAGTCATAATCACAATTTAGTATCAATACCAGTTTGTATACATCTTAACATGAAATGTATGCCATCTGTTCCTGATATGAAATGCAAAAATTGTAGGGCTGCAGCTATCGATTATTTTAGTAATCGAATAATCTACCGATTATTCCAATGATTCATCGATGAATAGAATACATTTTTCTATATTAAAGAGTAATAGTACATATGTAACCTGGTGCTGAACAGGTACCGATATGGTAAATTATATTAAAGGGTATAGTAATGAGAAATATAAATTAGTAAAAAATATGTAAGCAATAAATACATATGTATAAGTTAATGTACATAATATCTAAATAAAAAATAGTCTAAAGCTATTACTCCATAAAAGGTTAAACATTTGGGTTTATATTAAAGTGTTATGTTAATGTACTGCTTTAAGCATTGCAGTATGTAATACTGGTCTTCTCATAGTAAAGAGGTAATCGTTTTTCTTTAACCCACTATGGACGTGACACGTTACATCTTCCTTTACAGGCGGATGAGATGTCTGTTGCATTTGGTCATGTGATAATCTTTTTATTCACGTCCGCATTTAAACACATTGTGATAGGCTGAAATGCATTGACAACACATTATTTGGACTGAATAGCTGTGTGGGAAACAACAGCATTTTCTTTCCACCTTTAATTATTTGTGAAATTTTTTTGTCATTTCTGACAAACGTTTCTGACAAACGGGCCAGGTGCTGCGTACCAGCCCTTTAAGGGCCAGGCGCGGTGCGTCACCTTTCAGCTTCAGCTTGTTCTGCAGCTCCTTGTCGATCTCGTCCTTGTTGAACTGGGCGTTGGCCGTCTCAAAGTCAAAGTCCTCCTCAAACTTCACTGGGCCGTCTCGCCGGACATTGAAGCGTCCGCGTCCACGGCTGCCGCCGCCGCCACGCCCCCGCCGGGCCGCCGGCCCTGCTGGGACCACACGGTGCTCGTTAGCTCGTCACCATGGGAACGGAACAAGACCTTCCATTGAGAGAAAGGCGTTAGCGTCACTCACTGTTGGTGTGGCGTCTGTTGGGGTCTCTGTTCTCTGCAGTTCCCTGACTGTGGTCGGGCTGCCCCCTTGGAGCGTCAGGACCTGCAGCGCGCACACACACACACACACAGCAGCTCACTGTGCGTGCATGTCTCTACATGCTAGCATACATTAGGCCTAATGGCATGATCACTGGGTCTACAGGGGAACTTTAACATGTTTTTACAAATGGAATGTTTCTTATTGACTAGTTCAGGTTCTCTTTACATGAATGTCACCTAATCGGGTCTGGTGTTTACCTGCGCTGTAGCAACTTATCAGAATCGTTGTTAAACATGCACACATCATCTAACTCAATATATGGTGTCCCGCAAGGAAAAGGCTAAAACCGGCTACTTCTTGTTGTAGGTACATCGGAGTACATCTAGTCTATTTAATCATAGTTGCTTCTAGCTCAGCAGAGCTTGTATGTCACGTGTTGTTGTTGGGCGTGTCGTGTAGGCTATGTACCGCTAGGGTTGGGTATCGTTTGAATTTAATCGATTCCGGTTCAGGAAGGGTTTTTTTGTGTTCAAATTACGTGACAGTATTTCAGCCATCGTGTATCAGTTGCTGGCAGATCAAAATGTAAAATGCGCAACTTGCCTTGTCGCGGTTTTCTCTTAAAATTAGGCCACTCTTTTGACCGTTAAGCAAGATCCATCTTTCACACTGTCGATGTAAATGTATGCTAGGTTCTGAAATACACTGCAGCGATGACGCGTACAGCGTGATGGGCAGATGGCTACACATAAGCTAAAGCTATTTCTAATAATTAAATTGCATTTTGGAACCGATAAGCAGAACCGAAATATTATTTATTTTAAAGCTACCCGGTTCTTGACATTTTGTTTTTCTGTTCCAACTTGGAACAGAGTTTCGGTGCCCAACCCTATGTAGCACTACTACAGACCACTATGACTAGACCAGGCCTACGCATAGGGTTTACAGAGGAAAGGTAAGGAAGGAAGCACTGAGTAGGAAAAGATGTGGATACCGCAATTTACCAATTACTACAGTTTTATAGATAGTTCATTTATAATTAGTCCCTTTTATTAAAGTTGAATAAATTAGGCTAAGGAAATGTATAAAATGCCACCCCCCTCCCGACGATGGCGCGTCGTATACAACAATGTTTTACTGTACACATCGTCCAAAGCGCACACACCATATCCCACGCACGCACACAAAGTGCAGTACCTTTCCTCTGTTCCAGCAGGTCTGGGGGTCTCTGGCCCCCCCCAGCCCCTCCGGGCCTGGGGCCCATGGGGCCGGAGCTCCTCTGGCCCGTGGGGCCCGGGGCAGCCGGGGCGATGGGCGGGGGCGTCTGGACGGCCTGCTCCAGAGTGGGGCTCTTCCTGGCAGGGTCCAGCTGGGGGCTGCTGCGACCTACACACACACACACAGGAGGGTCACACTAGTGCTAATGCTAGCGCTACACTTGAGTATCAAATATTTATTTGTAACAGGGACAATGTACACAACACACTAACCTTAAAAGAGAGGACAGATGATTGTTACCAGATTTAGCCAGCCATTACTTTGCTTTAGAAAAGTTTATGCAGTCCACAGACACTAAAAATGCATAACGTGTTTAGCCTGAAAACTGACATAATCCAGCGCGCTCATGTTCAACTCTGTTTTAAAGGAAAAGCAGACAGACGTTGCACCGGTCCTACGGTGTTAAAGGGGAAGCATGCAAATGTTTAATATATGGTCTTAAAAGATCAATTGTGGGATTTTATGAATCGATATCGGCTCATTCAAATTTCGATAGATTTTAATTGGAGAATCGCTTTTTGAACCCACCCCTACTAACAAGATCTTGAAATATACAAGTAATCCTTCTCCAGAGTTTGGTGATCGATGAATGAGTCAGCTGAGACCAAGAGTCACGTGACAAAACACCCAGGTTGCCAGTTTCTAACTCAATGCAAGAATCAATTATACTTTGTAGAGCTCATCAACACGTTATATGTGGAGTCCCCTCTACACTTTGACACTCACAACTGGTTGTATGTAGCAATTCAATGTTTAAAATATTTGTTAAATAATCAAATGCATCTAATGTTTATTCATATTTTATGACATCTGTTATTCTGCACAAAACACATTTTTGCACAAATATCTATTAGCCTCGATTATGCCGTTTAGGAGCATGACTTTGTCTGCTAGCTTCCCATTCTCTGTACATGCTGAAAACAATAATCTGGTGTTTCTACACTGCCCTGGCTTTGTAATAAAGGAACACAAACAAAGTGGTGCAGACCACACAATACTATGTGTTACTAATGTGGGGGACAAAGCTACTGAGGGAGCACCCCATGGCATCGACTGGATTTCTATATTATCAATAATGTAGTTATCTGATTAATCGAAGAAATAATAGATTAATCGCAAAAAAAAAAAAGATTGTTCAGTACAGCACTAGTGATAACGCTAAGATAATTCAGTCCTGGGCTAATACTAGGCTAGTGCAGTCCTAAGCTAATGCAGTAAGCTAGGATCTATGTGCTAGCGTTAGCAGCTAAGAGCTAGAAGCTACTGACCTCCAACGGCTCCAAAGGGTGGGGGGGCCCGAGGGGCCACGCCAAACTGGCTGTAGGGGGGCAGCGGGGGCCTGCTGAATGGAGCGTAGGACCCCCCGGCCTGGAAGGACGCCGCCGACACACTGGATGTTCCCAGAGAGGACTGAAGAGCACACACACGTCAATAGAGGCTGGAACACTTACAGCACTTAGCAGACGCTCTCATCCAGAGAGACGTAGTATAGTATATACTAATACCGTATAGTAGGGCTGTGCGATAAATGGCCAAAATGGCATATCCAGATATAAATACTTTTAGACCATCCAGGTCTAATAAAAAAAAGAATCCTAGAGGAAACACTGGTTTGTGCTTTGGAATTCGGAATGTTTATAACACCTTCATGCATGCACAGACCGTCTCCCTTTGACAATCCTGGTATAGTTATTTGAGTCGCAGGAAAGAAATGCTTGTGTTAAGACTAATTGCAATTCTAACAGCAAAGTTTTAGATTATTTAGAAGTTATGCAGCCCATCAGACCCAGGGTTTATACTGTAGCGTCAAGCTTCATGCCATCCTCCTTGTGTGAAGCCTTGTAACCAGAGGTTGCGTTGACCGGAAATATTCCGTCATTAACAGAATATTTTTAACAATGATGTAAAAATCTGAAAGCTGTCCGTCAATTTGACAGATTATACTGAGGTAAATCTACCAGTCCTGAAGCAGGATGCTGATTTCATCGTCTAATTGCAAATTAACTGCAATAATCACTACAGCGACTGGTTTTATAATTGGTGTGCAGTTTTTAAAGCAGGACATTCCAATCGAATCCTATATTGGAAACTTAAAAAAAGGCACAGGACACACGAGCGTTTTCTCACTTATGGATGAATCTTTGACTTGAAAGCTGAAAGGTTAAATGTGTAGCCTACTACAGCTGGTTGGATGTCTTGGTTTCATTTCTAGGGGTGCACACGTGCACCTATCAGTGTAAATATAGCCGTCCAGACACTGGAACTTTATAGCGCAACGGGAAAGTTTGTTTTGAGAACTCGTTCGTTCGTTTGAAACATTGGATATTCCCTCTTTGTAATACACGTTACAGCAAAATAATATCAGGGCTCCAGACTGCGACCAATTAGTCAGATTTTGGCCATTGTCCATTTTTGGAGTGCGACAAAATGTTACAGCTAGACGCACCAGTGCGACTTGCAAATATGTTTATTATCGCCGTTCCTTCATTAAGTGTTTCAAATCTGCTGAGCTGTCTGCTTACTGCATTCAAATAAATGGTTGTCCGCTCTCTCCTCTAGCCTGTAATGTTTGTATCGCCGTACAGGTGGTGCTCCTTATCGTTCAGTTCTACTTTGAATAACTAAACTCCGGCTTTCAGCCATCATTACATCGAATGCTCTCCAGTTACACACCGGACTTAGTCATATTACCGGTAATTATTTCACTTGTTAAGTTGTGTGGGTAATATGGGTTCTCGAGGGACACGTTGTCGGATAGTGGTTTATACAATGTTTTTCTCTTTTTCCTAGCACTGCATGTGTTTTAAATTAAATATTACCACATATGGGCATCAATTTTGACATCACCTCCATCCATCATAGCCATGCCCTGACAACACTGTGCTATAATCTAGGGTCTATTAGCATCTAGTAGACTGGGGGTCCAAAGCTTTCCAATACAAATCTGACATCTAGAGCCCTGTCACCCAACAACAGCACTGACGCACTCCAGTTAAACAATCGATGAGGATTGGAGATTACCTGAACAATGGCCGGGTCCTGGGGTGGATTGGTGTTTGCTTTGGGCGGCTCACAAACAGTCAGATCCTTGATGTCACTTCCTCTAAATATTATGTACTCGAAGACTTCATCACGCGGGGGGATGGGTCTGTCCGTGGGACGGTCCTCTGTGCCAAAGGAACGAACTGTGGACAACGTCAAAGCTGTGTTAAGACATTCACGTTAACATTGTACAGCTACACTTTAGTCAGTTAATAGAGGCTGTAATCCAGTGTTATTCACAAACAGCCTAGCATACATTGAACAACAGCCATTAGCAAACGAATATCAATATACAGGGCTCCAGACTGAGTAATTAGTCGCATTTTGCAACCATTTTTGGAGACAGTGCAACTAAATATAACTCTGCGTACTAGTGCGACTTGCAAATATGCTATGTTAGCGTTATATTATTACCACCGCCACATTGCTTCATGAAGTCTCAAATCTGCGGAGCTGTCCGCTTACTGCATTCAAATGAATGGTTGTCCGCTCTTTCCTCTAGCCTGTAATGTTTGTATCGCCGTACAGGTGCTCCTTCTCACCTTTCAGTTCTACTTTGAATAACTAAACTCTGTCTTTCAGGCTTGCAGCCATCACTACATCGAACGCTCTCCAGTTACACACCAGACTTAACAGTCAACTACCGGTATTTATTTCACTCGTTAAGTTGTGTGGGTAAAATGGGTTTGCGAGGAACAACGCGTTGGATATTATTGTAGTTATGTCTGTTTTAACATTATGCTGTTAACTGCCAATCGCGTATCCGTGCGCACATTTGTTTGCTCCTCGTTCAGTGCTCGTTCCTTCGTCTGCGCTTGTAAACACCTTGTTACAATAAACAAATAAAATTATTGATTTGAATAATATTGTGATTCAATAATGTTTGAGCTAACATTAGCTAGGTATGCTAGTGGTAATATTTAATTGTCGTCATTGTTCAATAGTCATTCTTCCAGGTATTAATACCTTTATATACGATTATCTAACCTGGCAGCTGCACCGTGCTACTAAGCATCAATGTGTCACTTCTGGGCGAGCTTCCGAGTGATTTTCAAAAAGAGACAAAAGTGCTCTCAGCCAGGCTGTAAACTTTTCAACTAAATTTAGTAGACTATAGACAGTGCCCTCTCTAAAGTAGTAGTGGGTCAAATAGGCTTTAGGCTATACATTAATAAATGCTATTATAACATTTAAAGTCATGTAATTTAATTTCATGTTTTAAAATAGGCCTACCCATTGATATGAACTCAGAACACGGGTGTTATATAGTTATATATGGTGTAAGCACACAAGCACTAGCCTGGTGTAACCAGACCTAATATTAACTTTGAAGGTTTGGCAACTCTCCATTGTAAAGTATTACCAGTTGTTCCCTTCTACTGGGCGTAGAAACCTCTGACAAATTACTATTGGACAGCGATTAACCAATAGGCGTCGCTACAACTGTTTCTGATCGCCTCATCTAGGTCTACCACCATTTGCTGGATGTCATCTCATCTCTCATTGGTCCGCCAGCAGGATGGCTGTGAAAACAGGGTTACAGACTATATGTATTTGAGATGTAATGAAATGTAAATGGCGAAAACACTGAAATATACGAATGAGCTGCGTTGCGTCGATTAGTGGTGAACCCAACATTTGTGCTCCTACAATTTTCAGTAAGGAGCACCAGTGCTTGCTTGAGACAGACAGACAGATAACTGGTAAGTGAATAGTAAACAAGATGGTTAGAATATATTAGTTTCTATATTCAAAATGCACGACAGAATACCATCTAAAATACTATTCTTCGCGGGGTGCGTCAATCACCCGTTTCAATATTATGGTCTGATGTGCTGATACTTCAAACTCTGTTAGGAGCTCTTCTAGTCGGGTGTGCGCACCCGGTGCAGGTACGAGCCTCTACACGGGGTGACAGACCCACGCCCGGCCGGTAAACAAACAAGCCCACCGCTGCTAAAGCGTGCAGGAGGTAAACAAAGGACACACGTCTGTCCGCGTGCACTGTGTGCTAACGCTAGATAGCTAGCGCACTACGTGGAAAAACCATCAATTCACTCATGTTTATCACCGGGGACGTCCTGCTACCTCGCCCGGTACCGGCTAGGCAGGGGTCGGTTCTCACCCTTGGCCAGCGCCACGGTGGAGTTCTCGGTGTCGATGGTGTAGAGAACCCCCTCGTAGCGGATCTCGGCCTTCGACACTAGGCTGATCTTGCTGCCGATGTAGGGCGTCCCGCCGCTCATCTTGCTACCCCGTTGAAGATAAGCTCCCACCGATGAAAAGCACAACAGGACGTGTCGACAAACGCCGAGGGACCGTTAAATCTCAAATACTGGAGAGATGTTTAATAAGAAACGACGTAGTTTATTATTTGCTGAGCGAACTGCTACCACGACATGGCCGCCTTCATCTACCTCCGCTCTGTTTGCCGCTAAGGATGCTGGGAGAAATTCCCTCCAGTTTTTCTCAATTTTATCGTGTTTTGATTTATTCGTTTTTGGTGGTGATGTTGAGGCTGTGGGATTTATTGATTGAATAATATAATTAATTGGTAAGATTTTCCTTATCGTTCTGTAAATTCTGTCCCCCCTTGATATGACTTGAAACAAAGGCAACCAGAGGAAATATGTTTGTGATTCAACCGTGGTGTAGCGTAGCCTCGCGAGACCTTCCTGATATCGCGAGCTTCTGTTTAATTTGTGACAACAATTCCTCTGGCATGTCAGGTTAGGTATCGCGATACCTACTACCAGACTGTCTCACTACCCTGCCCCAGCCACTCCAAAATCCATTTCAAGTTACTTGCCTACATGAAAATAATTAAATATAGGGCATAGATTCGATCAAATACTACGAGTTAAAATAATTATATTGGTGACCCAAAAGTAAAAAAAACAGATTAATTAATTATTGTGGCAATTACTGCGCACATATGTTACAAACACACCTGTGTTACAAATAGCCATGCATTTTTGAAACATTGAAACCAAAAACTGTATTAAAATTAGGCTATAATAGCTCAGAAGTTGCATATTGAAAGTATAATAATGTTGCCTAGGGCTATAATAAAGCTTTAATACACTTGTGTTAAAGGCTATTTCCCCTAATCGTTATAGGTTATTTAAACACACGTATGAATTCAACATGTTGCTCATTTGAACATAAAAATGAAAAAATGAACTTAAAAAAATTTATAAAGCATCAAACGATACAAGGATTCAGTATACAAATGAACATTACAAGAAATATTATAAAGTGTACAAATAGGAATGGTTTGGATAGTCTATAGTCAAATAGAAATACGTTTTATGTATCTTTTAGGAAAACCACAAAATGTTTTTTACTGCAAAATTTACATTTATGAATATATAAATGTATTTGTTGTTAACAACAAAATTACATTTACTATAAAAAAGCATTTGACCTCTTTTCTTGGGCTATTAAAGAAACGAAACACCACATTTTTCCACAAGACAAAATTCGTACAAATATAATTAATAATATATACAAAGGTCTCCCCTAAACGCCTTCTTATATGAAAAATTGAACTAAAAATGTGCCTCCTCTATTTACCGACGTCAGATTCCCTCCCACAATGCCTAGTAACACGCCTGCGCAGTGTATAACACATATTTATTAAATTTTTTTTTTTTTTTTTTTTTCAGCCAGTGGTCCGTGATCAGAGATGGCGGCTCACTCCGACCCCTTGGAAGATATGCTGTTCTCAGAGGTGGACGAGAAGGCGGTGAGTGACATGGTGGGCTCTCTGGAGTGCCAACTGTCTGGACAGGGAAGCCTGTCCGCGGGCGGACAGCCCGGGACCAGAGCCGCGTCCACGGCCACCGCCAAGCATCACCCGGGAAAGCAGTCGGCGGCGGAACAACAACAAGCGGAGCAGAGAGCAGCTGAGCGGCACCAGAGCGCCAACAACACAGCCCCCGTGCCCTCTTCGCCTGCTCCTGGGGAAGGGGCCGCCCTGGGGGCGAGTGCACGGTCAATCGGAGCCTCCGCTACAACACAGGCTGCGTCCGGAGGGTCGACGGTGGCGCCCCCGCCTGCCGCGGCCGCCAAGACCGCTGTCCGGGGTGCGAAGCCATCTCTGATCCCCTCCGATGTCAGCCCACCGCGGAGACGCGCGGCCGCGTCTCGGAGGAGGACGAAGGCAGTGAACGGCGGAGCGGTGTCCACGCGGAGGAGGAGCGCGACAGGCGGCCGCAACAACGCGCACACGGCGTGCGTAAGTGCAAGCACTTACACAGTGTCCAGCGCCGGCGTGTGCGCGGGAGCAGCGGCAGCAGCGGCAGCAGCGATCGCTCTGGAGCGCGGGACGCCCACCATCGCCCTGCACAGGCTGCCCAGCCACATCGTAGCGAGCAACGGCGCCACGGTGTCCGCGCTGGGGCGGCAGGGCGCACGGCTCGGAGCCGTCGGCTCGTCGGAGACGCACGTCAACCACCGCACGACTCCTGCCATCCGCGAGACTGCGCCCACAGTGGACGCTGCTCCCGTCTCAACCGCCGCGCTCACCACCGTCACTACCGCGACAACAACGACCGCCCCCGCCGCTGTCGCCACGTTGACCGCGGGCCCTGCGGCCCCTGCGGCGACCCCAAGGCAGACTTCTGCCATTCGACCAGCAGCGCCCCCTGGTGGCGCCCAGCCGCGGCCCAGTCTGTTAGCTCCTCAGTTGGTGGTCAGGCCAGCTCAGCCGCAGACCATCCAGCTACCCCCGGGCTTCTCCGTCCCCCAGGGTAAGGAAGAGGGGAGGGGGGGATCTCCGTCCCCCAGGGTAAGGTCTGCGTGTGTGTGTGTGTGTGTGTGTGTGTGTGGGGGGCGGGGGGGGTCCAGTAAGTGCCAAGGGTCAGGGTTACTCCGGACCTGTCAGGGTCCTACACAGTCTGTGATGGTGGGCTATAGCGCCACTCACTGGAAAGAGTATTTTTATTGTTGATTTATTATTTATGTTTGTGCTCAAATAGTGGTTGACTGTTGTGTTCAGCAGGTTGTGTTCAGCAGATTGTGTTCAGCAGGTTGTGTTCAGCAGGTTGTGTCCTGTGTGTTGTGCAGGCATGGTTCTGGTGCGTACAGAGCTGGGCCAGCTCGTCATGCTCCCTCAGCAGGCCTTGGCCCAGGCCCAGAGTGTCTCTCCACGAGCTGCCACGCCCTCTACCGGCCCCGCCTTCCGAGTCACCGCCCCACAGGTAAGACTCACCTGGCTGGTTGAACACAGCCTGCTGTCTTTACTGTCTCTACTGGTAGTGTGCTCTACTGTCTCTACTGGTAGTGTGTTCTATTGTCTCTACTGGTAGTGTGTTCTACTGTCTCTACTGGTAGT
>JAODTR010011884.1:6683-54033 GCA_025399935.1 Amblyopsis rosae | reverse complement strand
CTAGTGCAGGAGGTACGCTAGCTCTCGCCATGCTAGGTGCTAGTGCAGGAGGTACGCTAGCTCTCGCCATGCTAGGTGCTAGTGCAGGAGGTACGCTAGCTCTCGCCATGCTAGGTGCTAGTGCAGGAGGTACGCTTGCTCTCGCCATGCTAGGTACTAGTGAAGGACGTAGGCTAGCTCTCGCCATGCTAGGTGCTAGTGCTGCTTATTGCTGCCGCTAGAGCGTCAAAGTGGTTTTGACCATTTCAGTTGCTGTGCTTTGTGTGCAACCAGTCAATTAACCATTTAGCCAGTCAGAACTCCCTGCTGGTGAGGCTGTAAGTGAAGCGTTGCTGTGTAATCAGTCCAAACAGTGTGTCCTTTAGTTATACCTTGCCTCTGACAGGTCCTGGCCTACTCTGTGGCGTGCGTGGGGGTGTTGGCCTTCAGCGGTGACATCATCGACGCCAACATGGCCGCTGGCGTCATGGTCACGCTGCGCACGTTGACCGAGGAGAGCCAGCAGGTCAGTTGGGGAGAGAAGAAGGAATATGTGTGTGTGTGTGGGGTGGAATTATGAAACACAAATACTGTCTGCATAATGTGTGGCTTGGCTGGAGGAGGAGGGATTAGTGTGAGCTGTATGGGGAGGAGTAGAGAGGAGAGTCCTGCAAACTTTTTAAGTTGCTCATAGCCTTTCCATCGCAAGCTACAGATTTGATTTAAGTATGAACATATGCTACCGTACCGGTACGTGATAAGGTCACATCTTAACATCGTCTTCCAAACCGTCAATTAGGGAGGGTAAAGGCAGGCCAACATTCCCCTTTTGTTATCTTTATTTGTGTTTATCATTATTACTTTGAAGCTTTTCGATCGTAAATTAATAAATGAAGAAATAGTTTGTTTACTTCAAACGGGAAATATCATCCATAATTCGCCCCAAGTATCATGGGACACTGAAAACTCTTAGTTTTGTGTTTAGTTGATGTGTGTGTCTGTGTGTGTCTGTCCGTCCAGACCCCAGGCTTCTCCCTGGCTCTGGGACTGGCGGTCCACGGACTGTCGAGTCGGGGCCACGGCAAGGCCGAAGACCTTCTGCCTCGTCTGCTGGCAGCCTGGGTCAAGATCCTGCTGTCAGAGGTGCTGGCCTGCCACATTGTTACCTTTACAATACACTGTTAGTGGAGGGGCATCAGGGGAGATACTCTGGACCGGGTTCAAGAGAATGTGTTTTTACACTTGTGTGTGTGTATGTGTAAAACATTCCTCCATCTCACACTACATTTCTCACAGGTTATGTTTATGTTTGGTTTGGATTTTTTGTTGCACCATAAACAAGAGTCTGTTTTTTCCCCCCACTGTGCGACTTATTGGTTATTATCGTGTCTGTTTTAGGGCTGTCCCACCATGCAGCGGCTGGCTGCGGTCAGCGGCCTAGCGTCTCTCGTGGGCTCTGAGACACACATCATTCAGGTATTTCCACCACCGCCACTATTAGTTTGGGATTTGCACACAGAGCTGGAGATGGTTTGTAAGGGCACAAGCTGTATATTCCAAACACACAGCATTTCACAGCTTTGGCTTAGGTCACTTGTCTACACTCTGCCTCAAGGTGGCGCCAAACACAAGGCCTGATAATCTCGCACAGGGTTTTTGTGCGTAATCTTCAGTGGGATATCATCAAACAGTGTTTCTCTAATAAAATACAACCACGGATACAGTTTAGAGACCACTGCACATTCTTAAAAGTGTAATAGTATAAATATACTGTAAATAAAAACATTTTAAACATAAATGGAAAAATTCTATATATTGTAATCTAAAAATCACATGTAAGTATATAAAAGTAAAATGTAAGTGTATATATAAAAAAGAAATGTAGAAGTAAAAATCAGAGAAACTGTTGCAGTGGTCTCTTATTTATTTCCGCGGCTGCATGTGAACTCTCTGTAAGGCGTCATTAGCGGTGGTGTGAGCGGCTTGTGTCCATGTTGACTGATGTCTTGTGCTGTAGCTGAAGAGTGAGTCGGAGCAGACGTCCCAGCAACAGGTCCGACTCAATGAGGTCATCCGCTCCATCACACAGGTACAGGAGCCAGCTGTTAGATTCCATCCAGTTTAGCAGTTTTGCTAAATGGTGTACTTTGTAGATTTGCACAGTTAATTTAGAAATTACTGGACAACGAATCAGTGGAGGAAGTGCCAGATGTTTATTCCAATAGCAGTTAATAGTACATGTCTCTTTCAGATGATATCCATATTCATACAACTAAATGTTATCCTTCATCTACTGAAATATAGCTTCCTCTCCGTCTCTCATTCCAATCTGTCTCTATAGGCAGCTAGTTCAGTCACATGTCAGTTGCCACGGGAACGTGACCTTGCCATGGGCCAGCACCAAAGACAATAGATAAGGAGGGAACAGAGACACACTAACACTCCAAGTTAATATAATAAAACATATTGAGAAACTTAATATAATATAGTTAATAGAATAATACATAATTAATTATTAGTGTAAAAACGGTCAGTTTCCCACAATGGTTTACTCTACACCGGGGCCTGAAGGGCTGGAAACCCTCATGGGGCAGGGGAATTGGAGAGATGACCTCCCACAAAATTATTGTTTATTATAGGTATATTGTCTTTAGTCATTGCTACCTTAGTCAGTGTACTGTGTATATAGCTAGCGCTACTTCAAGTATACTTAAGTGTACTTATGTTTTTTCGGGGGTAGAAAAGGTAGTTGCTTTACACACAGTTTGTGAGCTACTGCTCTTCGCTGTTTTAGAACAGAATGGACAATTCACCTAATTCTACGAAATTCTCTAAGTCTGGTTATCTTAGATCAATACATTCTGTCTGGTTACATCCTAGATCAATACATTATGTCTGGTTACATCTTAGATCAATACATTATGTCTGGCTACATCCTAGATCAATACATTATGTCTGGTTACATATTAGATCAATACATTATGTCTGGTTACATCCTAGATCAATACATTATGTCTGGTTACATCTTAGATCAATACATTCTGTCTGGTTACATCTTAGATCAATACATTATGTCTGGTTACATATTACATCATTACATTCTGTCTGGTTACATCTTAGATCAATACATTGTGTCTGGTTACATCTTACATCATTACATTCTGTCTGGTTACATCTTAGATCATCACATTCTGTCTGGTTACATCTTAGATCATCACATTATGTCTGGTTACATCCTAGATCATCACATTCTCGGGAGCTCTTGGGCTGCAGTCCAACAGTGCCTGCTTGGTGGGTCATTTACACTTGGCCCACATGTCCACCAGCCAGGTTCACACTGCAGGTAATCTCTGCCTCACTAGACCTGACCACACACACCCATGCACATGCACACACGCACACACACACACACACACACACACAGCAGGTCTGGTGGATGACTAACCCTCTTGTCACGCCCCCTTGTGGTCACAGTGCCTCAGGACTACAGCTACCTCTCAGAGAAGAGTCTTATCAGGTTCACTGTTGAGTTTCTAACAGAGGCAGGCAGGAAAGGTTTGTGCATTTAATTCTGTCTTCTTCAATTACTACAGCTGTAACAATAGAAAAACCTAATGTAACATACTTTATTCATTTAAATTGCAAGAGTAGCAGTCATGCAGTGATGATACATTTCTTTTTTGTTTCTGTTTGTTTGGTTTCTTATTATTATATTATTATGGTAATGTAAGTTTTGGTGGCTTGGTGATAAATATAGAATAGTTTTGTTTAGTTAAAGTGTAACTGCACCCCAGCGCTGAGCCTGACTCCACCCACTACAATGTTGAAAAATGCATCAAGGAGCTGAGTGAGGGGAGGGGAGGGGTTGAGAGGGGGACCCCCGTTAACATTACCGTCAGCATTTGACTTTGATGATGAAAATCACCCAGGACCTGCAGTGATATACTGTTTTTAGTCCATAAAATGCAGATTTTTATAAAAACGGGAATATTGTCAATATTAACACCAGCATTGGTGTCTCATCACAGATCAACCCTATTACTTAGTTTGCGGTTCAAAAAACACATTTTAGGGTGCAGTTACACTTTAAAAAAGGCACTTCTGCTCAAGAATGTTGTTTGTATGTATGGCAACAACGTGGCGTCATATATTTGAACACATGACCACATTTAGGAGCCATCATAACATCATGATGTCTTCTGCGTCCAGGTCCGGAGGTCTTCCACCCGGGGCCGGTCAACACTGCCCTGGCCCCTTTGGCCTCAGTCGGGCCAGGGTTCCAGTACCCTCCCGTCAACTGGAGCGCTATTCTGTCCCCTCTCATGAGACTTAACTTTGGTAAGGCCTCGCACCCGCAGCCAAGACAAACACTTCTTTAGTCATAGTGTAGTCACTGTAAATACCCCAGAACCATGTAGAGAGAAAGTTGCGCCATCTCCGTTCACTCCAATGGACCTTTTTCACAGCAATGGCGCATCGTGGAGCCTCAAAATAGTTCCCAGAAGTTCGCCTAAATACAGAAAGTACCCTATATATTCCATTTTAAATTAAAATCGGTGCGTTTATTGACTATTAATTACAAAACAATGAAGTTATATGTCTGTATATTCAAATTGCTCACCAAGCACTTCCAGGAACTTTTTTGCCATAGGTTTTGCCTCTCCATTGTGAGCTACAGCGCTACTGTTTTAGAGCAGAAAGGACAATTAAGTCTAGTGGAGTAAACTAGGGTAATGTATACAGCCTGTTTGATGTTTTCTCTTAATAGGAGAGGATGTACAGCACCATTGCATTGCTCTGGCAGTGACCCAAGCCCAGTCCTCCCAGAGTGCCTCTCTCTTCCTGGGCTCATGGATCTCTCCTCCACTCGTACACAGTCTCAGTGTAAGTGCTGCTTTCTGAAGGGACTATGTAGCTCAGAAAAGGGTTAGTAACCACTAGAACAGAGGATTACAGCACATACACAGAGAGGCAGTGTGATGTCCTCTGCTCAGGACGCCACTAAATCTGCCGTTTAATGTTACAACTTCCAGTTTAGGTAAAGTTTGGCGACACCTGCAGGTACCTGGTACAATTCAAAACCAAACAGCGGTAGGCAGCATGGGCCTAACGTGAGGCTACGACTGCTTTACTGCTAGTACTTTTCAGCAGTGTTTTCAAGGTGTTAATATTGCACATTATTTCATGAATGAAGGTTAAATTATACCATAGCACAACATCGCAGCCATCCTTCGTCTACGGACATTCGTCAACAGTCCGTTTTGAAAGGCGACTAGAAATGCTTGGTGTTCATGGAATGGGTCCTTTAACTCGACATTCACCAAGCTCTCCCACGGTGTGCCCCCCACCCCCTTCCCCACGCCCAGCGTCGGACGCGGGGCCACCTGTACGAGATGCTGGGCACCTGGATGAAGCACGTGGCGGAGGACAAGCTCCAGGTGTACACGGAGAGCCTAGGGACGCGGCAGTTTGAGACGGAGCAGCGGGCCCAGCGAGGACCCCTCTGCCGGGCCCTGCTGCAGGGCCTGGCTCAGGCCATGGCCCTCCCCAACCCCCCCAACAGCTGCTGGGCCGTCCTGTGCTCCACCGCAGAGAAGGTCTTTAACCTCCTGCCCAACCGCATTCAGGTACGCGCAGGGTGAGGAAAGTGTTACGTGAACAACAATGGTGCAGTGCCCATTCTGTACACCAGGGGGAGTGCTTATGAGTGGCATTTATCCTCCTCTTCAGGATGACGAAGTGGATCTGTACGTAGGTGTGGCCAAGTGTCTGTCGGAGTTGTCAGATACAGAGATCCACCGGATAGCTCAAGTCACAGAGGTATTATTGGAACAGTATCAAAACATAAAAGAGACATTATTAAATGGTTTGAACAGCATGTTTTATATATTTAGTTGTATCACAGAACGTCTGGAAACAATGTAAGTAAAAAAACAGCACAGCATTAAATTAACCATGCTGCACTATGGGGCAGTTTGTAGGTGTGTTGTAGGGGCCCCTGGATCTTTCACTTACTTAAGTAACTCTCTATAACAACTGCATACTGCAACAGAGAATGCACACTGGAGAAGATTGACCAAATATAAATGACCATATTATTATTTTTATAGTCAAACCAGAGTGTGAAGACACGCTATAGCCTGCACTGTATGCTCCGTGCTTCTCTGTGCAGGCTTACATGGAGAAGAGCTGCTTTGTTCTGGCCTACCTGACCTCGCAGGGCAGAGTCCCACTGCTGAGCCTTAATGATGTCATCGCCGCCGTGCTCCGCGGCTGGCCGAGCCACAGAGTCGGCTGGCTCCTCCTGCAAACGCTCTACCAGTGTCGTCTGGCCTCCAGCCCCAACACAGGTCAGACCAGGCAGATAATACCCAGTTAAACCGTGACAGACAGTGAGTACTGCATTGCTGATGCTGTGTCAAGAAGGAAAACATGACCCAAAGACAACCTGTGGGCACATCGTTAATGGTACGGTCATAAGTTTGTGCATGTAGTCGCCCTTGTGTGGGAAATCAGCCTTAAATGGTATGTTCTTTGGTTCACGCCCGTGAGTGTGCACTCCTCTGTCCTCCTCCCGCCTCCGCTAGCTTACCGTTCCCTGCGTGCTGAAAGAATAATGGCACTTAAACATCAACACATATAAAAGTCGTGAACACCGCTCACAACAATGGCTTCACAGTGCGTTTTGATGTGTGGGGCGGAGCTTCCGAGGGAGTTTGTTTTGATTTGAACTTAAAGTTAGCAAGCGTTCTGGAGAATGACTAACCCTTTCTTTACGGAAGCATACCTTTCACTGGCTAGCTAACAATTATATTTAAGTAGCATACCTTTCACTGGCATAGCTACTAGCACACATGAATTATGCTGCGTTAGAGCATACCTCGGAACTCGGAAGTTCTGACTTGGAAAAAAAATACAAATGAATGAATTTGTTTTATTTGTAAAACACATTGAAATGTAATGTGAGATAAAGCTATATTAGTTAATATACATACAATTTGATGTGTTTATTAACAATGTCGGAAGTCGGAACTTCGGAGTTCTGAGGTATGCTCGAACGCAGCATTAGACAGAAAGCGCTCGGTTGAAAGTCTATACTGAATGTGTGTAGATTCTCATTTGCCTCCCCATGTGCCGCAGGTGTGTCCAAACGGCTGGAGTGGCTTCTGGAGCTGATGGGCCACATCAGGAACGTCGCCCATGGCACCACCACTGTCACTTGTGGAGACCCCAAACTGGTATGTATCTGTAAGCTCTAAGTAGGTGAGTTAAACACTGTATGTATCTGCAAGCTCTTAGGTGAGGAAGACACAGTATATAGGTGCCGCATGCCATAAACAGCCACCCATATGACGCGAGCTTGCGGTTATTGTACGATGTATACATCTACTTCCTGGCCATTCTAGCCAACCTGAACATATGAATTTGCTGAAAGTTCAGTGCTTTTTCATAATATTGTCATTAATTCCATTAGAAAAATAGTTAATTGTATGATTTTCCACAACAACCCAACCAACAAATGTTTTGAGCTTAAAGTACAACATGATCAAGACAAGACAAAGTAGGAGACACCAGATACAAATAAATCGCTGACCCCCTCCTCATACTGCTGTTTTCCAGGCCACGGACTTCCTGTTCCAATTGTTTGCGGCAGCTGTGGTTTGCTGGGGCGACCACTCCATGCCTCTCCTACTCGGAATACGGCCACAGTGGTTCCCGTGGGAACAGGGCTGCAAACCTCCCACGTTGCCGCACCGGCTGTATGGTGAGGAATCAGTCACGGAGGACGCCCTGCCCAGGTGCATGCTGGGATTGCCCCACAGCCTGACGCAGCTTCTGGCCAAAGAACCATGGAGGAGCCAGTCCCAGAAGGTTTGTTGTGGCTTGAGCCAGCCGTAGAGACACTATTGTATAGAGTGTGTGTTTATATGGATGTTTATTATGGCTGTGTAGGCAAGAATCTGGCGCAATTCTGTAACAAGGCAATATATTGCGATTTCTAATTTGTGGGAAACTGTAATAGCAATGCTAGTATATGGCACTGCTGCAGAAAATATCAGAAACACTTAAGGCCCATTTATACTTGCCGTTAAGTACGCATACGCAACATGCGTATTCTGCGTACTTTCGATCTGTACTTGTTGCACGATTCCCCAGCCCTTGTGTCTACACATCCGTACGATGCAATACCTACAGAAGTGGAGTATAAATGGGCCTGTATGTAAACTTTCTCAGGGACTGCAGATGGAAATTAGCTTTAAGATAAATCTGGTAACGAGCATCTTTCCTCTTTTGAGGTTAATGTATTTTGTACATAGTCCCTTTTGCAAATTAATTGATTAAAAAAAAAAAGTTTGAAATGTTTTAGCGATACCATGATTTAGCGAATCGATACAGTATTGCGCAACGTAATATCGTGATACTGAGGTGTATTGATATTTTCCTTTTACCCCTAATGTTTGTGTCTCTCATTTCAGTTCATAGACTGGCTGCTCAACATTACAGAAGATCCCCAAGAGGGCCTCTCAGAGACATCTATCAGCACAGCCAAAGGTACAAAGCGCATTGGTGAAACTGCAATTACAAAAACATTTAGCATACAATGTCATAAAAGGTATTGCCATAATTAATCTGTTATAGCAACATCTTTCTTCTGATAGGAAAACCATCCTCTAAATGGCTTTGCATTTATTTTGAACGGGGAAAACATACATAAATGCAACTGAGAAAATGAAAAAAAAAGAACGGAAGGTCTTTAACCAGCTAGTATTCAATATGATCATCAATGTATTTCCTTATTTTCTCCATGGCGATTTAGCTGCCTTGGTCGCTCTGAGACCGTCTGAAGAGTTTAAGAAGAAAACTGTGTGGACGAGAGCTTACGGCTGGTAGCCCTGCCATGACCTGAACACCCTGCTCTGCTGCACACACACACCATTATAATCAACTGACCTTGTTACAAATGCAGGGACTGTGAGGTACTTTATGGTGGCGAGATGGCACGCATGCCAGTGTTGAAATCCATTTCAACACTGTTTGCCCATTACAGTATGTCATTCCATACTTCCTCAACTTAGTATTACTTTATGATGTTGTCTAAAAGGAAATTATTTTGTCCTATTAAAAGAATCTCGGAGACATTTAGCAATTTAGACATTTAATTTATTACAAAGATTAACTTTATTTGTTACAGGTTGTCTTTCAATATTAAAGTCTCTGTTCTCAGACTTCTGAGGCCTGTGTGTACACATGCTGGCAGATTGACATCTCCCTGACACTTGTCTCTGAAGACTTACTCCAACCACAGTCTGTTTCCAGTGGTCTTAGCTTAGCCTCGTCTTAGTTAACCGTGTGGTTCCGTCACATTCTTTTCATCTTCTTGCTCCATTTTTCAAACCGTTGATTTCTCTCCTCCACTAACTGCCACAATGTAACAGACGCTCCTAGGAAGAAAATAGCACCATTAGAAGGTTTCTAACGTAAGACCAGCGACAGAACAATGTACTCAAACTTATGCTATAAGGCCACATCTGAAATTAATTTACAACTGAAATATTCCTTTGCATACTTTGATATTGTAGGTGTTTTAAGTCATATTTGCTGATTATACTTCTTGGTTGAAGTTGGTCAGCAAACTGCATCTCACTCAAAACACTAGTGTGGTTAGACAGAGGTGTGAAGTACAGCTCTATCTAGATTAGGGTTATGAGATTATTAATAGCATAGACACTTGTAGATGAAACGGCATGAATTCTTACCGACTGCAAGAATAGGAAGATAGGCCTTTAGCATGGAGGGGAATGGAAGGGCTGCATATACTTTAACAGTACTCCGCATAGAGTTATTCCCCACTGACTCAAAATAATGCAGGGACTGGTAAATGGTCAAACCTGAAGAAAACACAGTTAGCACAGTGACACAATGAGCCAATGAGTAGAGCTCTTCACCAACATGTGGGTCATTCATATAAGGTTAAACATAGATGCTAGTTGGTCACTGGCTATGTGTGTGTAGTGCAAGCAGCACATAGAGTACTACCAAGCTCTAAACCCCGGGTGACCGTTTTCTGAATGAATTATCGCTTGGGGCGCACGAATGTCTGGAATTAACTTTCCTTCTTCACTTCCTCATATGTTATCACCATCACCCGCTGAGCTAACTCACTTCCTGTACACACTGGCCAGTCATGATACAGTTAATTATTGTACATTTTTTATGCCAGTTAAAATTTAGTGAAATTAATAAAAAAATTTAAGAAATTATCCTTGGCACATATAACCCCCCCCCCCCCCTTACTGCGCAACACTTGGGTTTCTCCCACAATTATTGTGAGCTACAGTATATGCTGTATGCTATAGTACACATTGCCTCAGTGCGTATATAGAAAATTGGATAGAACCATTTACCTTCAGTGATGGCAGACAGGGCGTATACAGGGATCCAGAGTGTGTAGCGAGTCCAGAGCATGACAAAGGAGTATGTGCCCATGACACGCAGCAGCTCATGGGGGTACCTGTCAACAGCACAGAGCCTATAGCGTTTCTAGCTAGAACTGGTGAACACAATATTGTGGCACAAATATAGATACTATTACAAAGTATTCTTCCACATTTTTCAACGTATAGCCACTTTTTTTATACGAGTTTGTCTCACGTGATCACATGACTCAGCTAAAAGATAAAAATTATTGTACCTCAATAGACCTAGAATATTCCACAGGAAGAATTGTACACAAACAACAGGTTCACTCTGGATGTCCTCCAGCTTCATAATGACCAAGAATAGCAGAAGGTTCCGCTCCAAAACCTAACACAACCACACAAACACAATGGTTACCCATGCCACAAATGGTACCTGATGGCACAGAAGTAACATCTGAGTGCATGTATGTTTGACTTGTATACCTGGACAACACATGGTAGAAGCCTGCCCTTCTCAATGCCATCTACAATGTGGAACAACTCTAGAACAGAGAATAGCTGGCAGAAGGTCATCACAACCCCTAAGGTGTAAAATGTGTCCGCTAAGGCATCTGAAAGTAGAAAAGCCATTTACTTAGGTCCTAAAATAAACAATAGGTTTTGGTAATAGACCTAGACCTCAGTAGATAACATGGCATATTGGGCCAACGAATACTTGCAATTTGAAATGGTCTGTGGCGAAGAGAAAACTATGTAGGCTACATATAATAAAGATTGACTTGTGTATTTTATGCTGCCTCTCACCTCGACCAAAAGTAAACAACCTCGCAGTCGTATTTGCCAGAATCCACGTATGACCGCAGAATTGCAATAGGTTATACACGAAAAGGTATGCATGCCTGAGGAGTCTGCAAAGACATTACACGTTACAGTGCATCTGTACACATTTCTGTTTGTCCTTCGTCTCTGCAGCTAAATCCTCATGACGCCCTTTTTGAAAATGACAGAATTGAACAAAAACATGCATCTTGATAATCAACGCTGAAAACGTTGCAGTTAAGTTAATTCTCGAGTTGTGGTTCTCGTGCAAAATAATTCAATTTTTTGTCAACGTTTCTGTTGTGCAGGCAATACAAACGAAGTTACAAGTAACGGTGCGAGGTCTTACCTCATCTCGTATTACACTAGCAGCAAAACACTACTTCTGCAGCGCTCAAAGCTCCAAGTGGAAACTTAACTTCTCGTCTGTGAATGACGTCATGATTAGTCGAATAACGGGGTTTTTAACCCTTTAGTGAATATTGCGTCTACTTTGTGCCGATGATAGGCCTCAACAATAGTGTGTGTGTGATTTTTCTTGGCGAAAGAATATTTTTTTAGTTATGGCTATGCAAGTATAGCCAAGAAAAAGCTTTAAAAAAAAGAACATTATAAAGGTGATAATAATAATTTATAGGCTATGACTTGACATGGTCTGCGGTAGGCCCAATTTTGCCTACATTTTGCCCCTCCCCCACACACACAGGCTATAATGTAATATCAGTTTAGTGTTTGTTTTGTTTATTATGTGACTATACTAGCTTACCAGGCAACGAATTTACAAGAGAGTTTAATAAGACAATGTGTGAATCAGTCTGAGTGAGCCGCGTGTTAAGCTACAATGATGACAGTCACTCTGAGGAGGTGTCAGTTCATGCGAGTTCATCATAGAACTATATGGGGTTCATGCAGGTTTATGCCCCGCTCATACCCATAATGCTTAGCGTGTGGGAACCTGGGAACCTGTAGGTTGTAGCAGGGTCAGAAACAAAGAAGATTTCATAGAAACATAGCCTACCATTATGTCAGCAGTGCCATGGTGTATGGCACTGCTGACAGTTTACTACGTAATATGATTTGAACGCATACCATTTCAAAACAACAAGCATAACAATTTCAACAACAAATCTGATTAATTTCTAGTAGATGACATTCTTTGAAAGCTGTTTTGAACTTGTGTAAAACCATATACTTTCTGCATAAGGTCCCTCTTTATTGTTGAAACTTTAACTCCTTCGTTAATGGTACTGTACTGAATGAACCAGATAAGCACATTCCTTCAATTGTTATTAAAAAACAACAGTAAACTGTATGCATTAATATAATTCAGTTATATAAAACAAATACCATAGACTTCAATTAATAGGTGACCTATTATTCTTGCATGTAAACTTTTTAATTGGTTGAAAACTTTTTTTTTGTCTTCCTTGTGTTGCATTGACTCACTGTCATTCACTGTCAGAGGCACAACATAGTACTATTTTAAGTGTGCCTGCAGTGGCTGTCCGAGACAGTGATGGGTTACTGGGTGTACTTTCATTTATATTCAAAAAATGCAATCCTGTCAACAGTAAATGCTCTGGGATCCCTTGGATACATCCAGGAGAGGGCAAATTTGGCTAACGCCTCAAAGCTGTCAAATTGGAAATCAGTCTTAGCAACTACAGAATGATATTCTTAGACAATAGTAAACCATGCTGGAATGTTAATTAAACCCATAGTCCTGTCAGCAATTTCCAGGAGTAGCTATGTAAATAGCTGTGTGGATACATGATCAATGTTAGTTGCAGCATTTGTGCTGTAGTTTATTATTGCTTTTTATGGAAGGTCCAAAATATATTACTACAGTACATTTGGCAGAATAATAAGGTGCTTGAGACAAATGGACACTAAAGACAGTTTTGACTGACTTTATTTTTAAAAACTTTACTTAACTCGTGGTGGTAAAATAGTGGTGGACGATGTCTCCAAAATGGTCACCCTACTTTCTCTGCACTGTGGCCTGCCTGGCAATCCCCTTGTCTAGCATTTTCAATAACCACTGGCACACTGCCAGTCTTCTGACTGTGCAGATGTACTATATGGCTAGTGACAGATGGCTGAAAGGTTACTAGGTCTCAGGAACTTAGCTGGGTGTCTAATGTGTTCCCCTGTGTCAATTCAAAATGGTATACCTCTTTGTCAGTGCTCTATATTTGTTGTTCATTGTTCAGGCTCTGATGCCCGTGACTCTGCAATAGCATTACAAGATATTTTAGTCATTTAGCATTGTTATAGAAATGTATTTAAATTAACTTGTTGATGTACTTGATAGCTATAACAAGTAAAAGCATTATTAAAACAAAACCAGTATTACTTTTTAAATATATAAATATATATAGCTCTATCTATGTGTATACCGTACAATCACTATACGTATATATACTGTATATAACTTGTTTTGTTGACATTTACCTAGTATTTATAACTTCTTGATTGCAACAGTTATTTGAACATCATCCTTGGAACGAAATGTTCCAAAGAAAAATGTTTTACAACTGATCTATCTACAGTATGCTATAATCATTTATTTATGTTGCACAAGCTTGGTTTGTGTATGTTGGTAATGTAGCTTTTTCAGGACATTTCATGTGACGTCTGAAATATGTGTTTCCAGGAAAATATTGCAATGACCTAAGTCTTAATTACATTAGATTTTCTTGCAACTATATATAGACGACCTGATGCACTCAATAGAACACAAAATAGAAGAACTATCCTGAAATAATCCCTAGTTAGCATGTGGATATATAGAATAGGTGTGTACTGTATTATGTGTATAGGCCTGTGTGACCTCTGCACCTTTGTAACCACTTAGGACTGGCTTAACAAGTCTTCTGCACTAAATCTGTAGTGGCATGATTTCACACATGATGTGTCAAAGAGCCTCCCAAAAGAAACTGTATCCTCCCTAGACTGTCAGGCTATATCTCCTCTAAAATAGTATGCTAAATTTAACTGGTTTGTTGGGGTGGGTTTACAGTCATTAAGCTCAGCTGAACTTTAATAGCAGTAACCATGGGTCTCAAGAAAGCATGCAAGGAATAGGCAATGTATTCATTTAAGTTGCCCTTGAGATTGAATCTCAGACTTTTATTTGGAACAAACGAGTCTTGTTTGCATGTGAGAAAAATCTCACATGCTATGAGACAAGTAGCCTTCTCTGCTACATGCCTATGAGACCCAGGCCTGTTTACACCCACACTGGCTGTGTCTTGTTACCTAGCTATGTCAGACGTATTGCAGTGTCCTATCAGCCATGCTGCTCAAGACTGTGTGGCAAAATCCTGTTACTGTTAGTACATTTCTGGCCTGATTTAAAGACAGTACAGTCTCAACCTCTTCGTTCATTAGCACAATGTCCTATGCATAGCATGTACAAGCATGTGAGCACTATCCGGAAGTGGGGTAGGAGATTTTCACTGGCTGGTATTTTCACTAACAAGACTACTCGTTATTCCAGCACAAGTAAAGTCAATTTTCTTTATATAACCCTTAATCACATTACAGTCTCAAAGGGCTTTATAACCCCAAGATTTACATGGAAACAAATGACCCCCCCATAACTGCCTGCTCCCATCGGGCAAGGAAAAACATCTGTAAAAACAACATGGATTAAACAGGAATAAACCGAGGAAAGGGACCACAGAGGGAGGAATCCACCCCTCCAGGATGGTTACGATGCATTAGGTGTTGATGGGGCAGCAAGAATGTGAAATTACATATTCAATTAAATGCCTTGCATTGTGTATTAAAGTGTAACTGCACCCCAGCTCTGAGCCTGACTCCACCCATTACAACTTTGGAAAACATTTTCAAGGAGCTGAGTGAGGGGAGGGGCTCAGAGGAGGACCCCTATGAACATATTAACATAAACGTTAACATTTGTAATATGATTATATATAAGCGTGCTAAGTGTACTGGTGAAAACCAGCCTGGGCCTGGGGTGATTTTTAACGGATATGACAAGTAGTTCTTTCTTCAGCACATAAAATGCAGATTTTTATCAAAATGGGAATGTTGTCAATATTAACACCAGCATTGATGTGTCTCATCACAGATCAATACAATTACTTAGTTCACAGCTCATGCATAGTGATTCATTTACTAGTAGTGCTTCATTTACTAATATCAATGCTTCCATTTCTTTTAGGCTAAACGTAGCCTACAACCTTCAAACAGCCAATGTTCATTTCGTTTCCCAAAAAATTACAAAATGTGTTGAGTAATTTGCATGTAGTGCATGTCAATCAAAAGTCCTCTCCTGTTAAGTAGGCGGGTCTTTATATAGTTAGCCAGCGCTGTATTCCAGACTTTATGCCAGTAAGCCGCTGACTCTGCCAGACTTAAAAAGTCTTGCATCTTTCACCACTTTTGTCTGGTCAGTCCTTTGCATGCACACTGTACAGAAAGGCTTTCCATGCAGTGCTTCCATACATGCACATATCTTGTCACCTTAGCCAGATATTAATCAGGGCTTAACCCTATATGCACCCATCAACTAGTTAACAGCAGGCAATGCTATAAACTATCTGAAATGTCTCCATTTCTGTCATGTTTGACATCATGGAGGGTTTGTCCATTAGTTTATACATTTGAGACTAGTATTTAAGGCCCCTTGGTTTTTCCTTGTCCTTGTTTTATTTTTTGTTTATTTTTAATTTATCTAATTTATCAAATGTAATACATGTATTGTTATTATTTGTTTTATTTAAATGTGTTATCCTAGTGTTTGTTCAGGTCTATATAATCAATGTAATGTAGGCTACTGGCGTTTCCTACATTTTAGCACACACTAAATTCGATAACATCCAATCAATTAATCCCAGTGTTTGTTTATGAAAGACCCAAAACGGCTCTTGAACGACGTAGCCTATAGCCAAAGTAATGTTGTAGTCTAAACAGGCTATAACCTATGTTTTCGTAAAACCCAGAAGTTTCCCTATACCAAACTATAGTGTAGCGTTACAAACGTAATTAGGCATCACAAAACTAAACAAAAGACGATCCCTAAAAAGAGGAAACGTGTAGGCATTATAGCCTAATAAACAACTTTTAAAAACAACCTGAAGGATAGTTTTAGCAATGAATGCCATACAATTCAAAAGTGACTGTAAATAGAAAACCATTTTGAGTAGCATGTGTATCTTAGGCTATAACGATACACATTGCCAACCCGGGATTTTGCCTATATTAACATGCGCAACTAGAGGAGCTCTCCGAGGTGCTGAAAGATCGCCTGAAAATTGGATGTTTGTACACTTTTAAAATATAGGTTGTAATCTATTTGTTGACCTGTCACTGCTCACCAGTTATTGTGTAGAGTGAATATCCTTCACCTTCATACAATCATAACACATGCAAGGCCATACGCTATAGGTCTGGAGTGGAGATTAAACTATCAAATGGAGCAACGTCTGTTTTATGACTCGGGTTATTTCGGAGCAAAAGCTGCACAGCAACTACATTCCCGTGATTCCACGTCTGGGAGAGGTAGGCCTATGTGTGTATCGTAGTCGTGTATAACATGTTTGCACTTGAGTTTTAGTATGCGAGACAGTCTCCATCTGAGGTGTAACAAAACACGCGCCATATTCTTTTCATCGCAGAAAGAACGGTTCCCTCTTTTCGTCACTGCATCTATTTGTGCTCACTGTGTATATTTAACCCGTGCTGTAAGACTCTTCCTACAGAAGCACATGTGAATAAGCACTTCAAGAAAAGATGAGACTTCTATTGGACCGAATTACGCACGACATTTTAGGCGATGTCTACAAGATCCAGTTTAAATAGTCGGCTAATAGGCTCTCTCTGACTGTGTGAAGTCTGAATCGATCGTAACACAACCGTATCCCAGTGACAGCCTAAAGCGTCGCGCAAAACTTGATTTCCGCGCGGGGTCTTGCGCTCATCACGCCACATCCTCTCCACAGATCACCCGGGTATCTTTAGGAAACTTTGAGTTTCGCAAGCAACCCTGGGGGGCTCCATCTCATGCTTTTTTCTGTCGGATGTCAGTTCTACGCTTAAAGGCTTCGGGGCAGCGATGAAGACCAGACCAGAGCCTTCGTCAGCTCTCCAAAAGAACACGGATTTTCTCCAGAAACCCGGGAACACCAGCAAGGATTCCCCAGGGAGGTCATGCGAGGCCGATTACGTGGATTTGGACTTTCTGAAAACCGCGAAAGTGTCATTGATTGGTGACGGAGACCAACAGAATGTGTTAAAGAATGAGAGTGGCATGAGGCCACCGCGCCTAACAGACTGGGGCCCTAATAATAACGAAACAGCACCGAATCCCCCCGGTAACAAGACAACAACAGGGGAGGATAAAACGGTGCGGTCCTTTCAACCCTCCGCGCTTGTTAACATTTCAGAGGGTCCCTTCAACCCCACAGACGTTAACAAAAGCCAGACCCCATCTACACCAAGCCTATCAAAAAAGCAATATCCCACGAACCCACCCAACGACGAAGAGCCACGATACACTGACATGTCGGAGGATTATGAAGTCGAAGACGACGACGATGTTGACGATAATGATGTGAGTTTGGTGATTTCCGACAACTGCGTCCCATGCGCGACGCAAGACGAGTCCCATTACATTACCACCCACGAGATCCAGCTCACTGAGCTTTCGGATCACGAGGGGGATTGTGAGTTAGGCCAGAGCTCCTCCGTTTGGGAGCTCGAAGACGATAATCGGGTTTACACGTTTGTCGATTACGCTTGTTTTGACGGCGACGGAGCGACGGTCGCCGAGAGAGGGGAGAGGGGGTCTCGTTCTAATACCAGCGCCGTCAGCACTCCGCAGGAAAGCGATCCGTGCGACCCGGCCAAGAGCTCAGATGAAAGTCTGCCAAAGACCCAAAACACCACGGGGCAGATCCATCTGTCAATCAGAACCACTTCCCGAGCTATAAATGACCATGGCAACATCCAAGAAAAGGAAAACATACTTTGTCATGCCAGGCGGTCCGGAGACACGAGTCGCTATGTTTTGAGAGGAGCCGACGGGAAAGCAGATACATTCTGTGACCGCGCGAAGTGCTTCATAGCCGTGCCCGGGCGCGTGCACTTTGGCACCAAAACAAAGGGGAAGAAGTTAAACGGGCACTCGAGCAGCACTTCCAGCGCATTCAGCGAGCTGGACGACGCCGACAAGGAGGTGCGCAACTTGACAGCCAGGACGTTCAAGAGCTTGGCCTACCCATATTTTGACGCCATTAATTTCAGCACCTCGAGTGAGTCCTCGGCATCCGAGCGCGGACTGGGAATTAACAGGTGGTCGACCTTCGTTGACCTCAAATATGGCCGCGTGGGGCTAGACAAAAGCAGGGTGTCCCACAAAAACGCAGCGTCATCATTTGAGATCGCCAAAGGTGTTGACAATAAAGGCTGTAAAAGCATGGCTCTGGCAAGTATCAAGGCGCCCCCAAGCAAGATAATCACTTTAAATAAAAACCCCAACAGTACATCGTCCTCCACTAAGAGATTTGAACTTATGGGGAAGTTTAGCCAAGGAGTCATCACACTGAGGGAAACACTGAATTTCAGCTGCAACCTGCAGTCGAGAGTGGCCGAGAGGGAGAGGCGCTTGAAATTAGCGCAAAACGCGGCGGGATCACGTTCCACGGATGAAGTTACTCGCACCTTGCCGAGCAGCCAGAGGCGCGCGGTCAGCCAGCTGCCCTGTAATGCAGGGGACGCCATGGATGGCACACACAAGAAAGCCATATTCGCGTCGAGCCTAATTAAAAATGTAATCTCAAAGAAAATGCAATTTGAACAGGAGCGCAAAATGGAAAGGGGGGAGATCTTTGAACCGCGTCATGCCCCGTCGCAGTGTTTCGCCCAACTGGGCGGCGACCCTCTCAAGGAAAGGCTTCCGAGGGAGAACATG
This sequence comes from Amblyopsis rosae, assembly GCA_025399935.1. NCBI lineage: Eukaryota > Metazoa > Chordata > Actinopteri > Percopsiformes > Amblyopsidae > Amblyopsis > Amblyopsis rosae. Next base: position 34,872 of record JAODTR010011884.1, on the reverse strand, counting down.
GAATTGCAGAGACAGGACTCGTTTTCCGAGGCCAGTTCGGACATGACAATTGTATGTTTGGAGGAGTTGGGCGATATTGTGGACAGTGGTTCATGCGACAGTCGGAGACGAGACACTTTAACGCGTGCACGGGAACCCAATTTAGAATCGACAAATGAAGCTGGAATCAACACTAAAAAAGGAGAATTCCAGGCGTGCAATAGCACGCTGCTTCGCAGCCAAAATAGCGCATTCAGATCGTGGAGGGACTGCGAGCTAGAGTTTCAAAAGGAAAACAAAAACGATAAAACACCGGAGAGGAACGTGGCTGCATCTGAAGACAACCCAGCACAAGGGGACCTGTATTTTGATTCAGGCAATAGTACGCTCACTAAAATGTCCCACTTGTTTGCGCCAAGTATCCAACTGCTGTCCAATGACGGAGAAATTAATTCTTGCGTACGCGCTCCCGCGGATCATGGTGTGGGAAAAGTCGCGGAGTCGGGCACCAATAACACCTTGTACGTCCCAGACTGTCGAGGTGTCATGAAATCTAAATCCAAATCACCGGAAATCAAAATTAACTTAAGGAGGGTCAAAGACAATAAACAGGAGCCATGTGGAGCTTCTGCACTCCGGCCTCCCAATTTGGGCTGCAAAGCAGCCAGTCTGATAAGAACAGATGACTCCAGGTGCCATACGCTCTCTGCGGCGTTGAAGGGTGAGTATTCAGATAAAGTTCCACAATTCATGGTTCGGGACATACGAGATAATAAGGGGAAACTGCAAACGCCCATACATCAAGTAAGGGATGTGCGTAAATTGGTGAAAAGCTCCTATCACTTTGTTTCTCTGGACAATAATGACAATAAATCCTGTTACGCAACTTCCGACCCCTACTTAGAGCAAAAAAAGCAAGTGTCCAATCGAAATCCTTTATCTGTCTCCCCGATCGTTATAACATGTCAGTCTGTGAATACTAATGGTAATGGAAAGCAATCTGAAAATGTAATCGACACCTCGAAACGAGGGCTTGACGACGACCCGTTTGAGATAGACAGATCGTCTCCAGAGGGCGCCAAAGGGGACTCTGCATTACTCCAGAGGAGGGGGGCAATTGCAACATCAAACAAGGATTCCCATGAGGGGGGCATGCAGTTAAGAACTGAGGCTACCACAGCTTCTCGGTGGCAGGAAAGAATAGCTGATGGCACAGATAAGAATTCTGAATCCAGTGTAGCCAATCAGGGACCATTGGAGAAACTCAAAGCAGCTGTAAAAACCATGGAACAACTTTATGTTTTTGATCGAAACGAATGGAAGAGGAAGAGCGAATCCCGGCCTTTGACAGACAGCCAGGTGCTTTCCTTGATCTCCCGCAAGGAGCAAGGAGACCCAGATGATGAGGAGGTGGCGGTGGGCGGTCGTTGGTCAAACGCCCTGCCAACATCCAGCATGGACAAACCTCTAGGCAGAGACTCTTATCCAATCACGTCTCCAGCGGTGACAGCAACCTCCGTGTCCAGGAGAAATGATAAAGACACCCCCGATGGCCGCGGGGGGCGGCTCGGCGCCAAGCCCCTCCCTCGCTCCAGCCCCATGGGCACCAGAAATGCGTTCGCCCACACGAAGACGATCCAGCCGAGCACCCACGCGCACCACACGCCGAGCAGCGGCTTTGTACCCCGGTCCACCAAAGCGCCCGAGACGCTCAGAAGCACTCGCGCTCAACCCAAGCAGCAGCAGCAGAGGCCAGTGTTCACGGAGAGCTACAGCGTTGAGGCGGAGAGCTCGGAGAACTACCTGGCCTTTCCTGAAAGGTGCCAAGCCAGCAGTAGCAGCAGCAGCAGCAACAACAACAGGCAGGCGGCCCAAGCCGAGCGGACCTCTTATGCATCTACCGCCACCAGAGCCAGATCTCAGCCAGGTAGTCCCCAGCAGACACCCTCCGCCGGTGGCCCCTGGGCCCGGGAGAGCAGCCCGTCGTCGAAATGCAATGTAGTCATGGAGACGCGCTCCCCGGAAATCCCAGTGGCGGCGACCGTCTACCACTCGATGCCCCTGGCCGTGTCGGCCCCCCAGCCACCACAGATGTACTGCTTCTCCCCGGCCGTGACCCCCGGCCCTGCCCTGGAGCACTTCCAGCCCACCCAGAGGAAGATGCTGCTGGACCCCTCTACGGGGAGCTACTACCTGGTGGACACCCCCGTGCAGCCCACCACCAGGCGCCTGTTCGACCCCGAGACGGGCCAGTACGTGGACGTGCCCATGCCACCGACTCCCGTCACGCCCCTGCCCATGCAGATGCCCATCTCCCCACTGGCGCTGAGCCCCGCCGCGTACGGACACACCTACGTGATCTACCCGGGGTTCATGGCGACGTCCCCGGTGGTCCCGACGAGAACCCTCGCCCAATCCCAGCTGCCGGACGCGGAGAGCGGGGAGAAGGTGTCCACCCAGCGTGCCGAGGGCTTCTACATGGAGAGTCCCTTCTACATGGCAACGGGGAAGGGTCTCTCCATGTCCCAGGCGGGCTACGTGGGGGGGCAGCACCATGTCCCGACTGGCAGGGCCCCACTGCAGGGCGCCGCCGGCAACAGGCCTGTCATCAGCATCACGTCCCAGCAGGGGCCCCGTATCATCGCACCGCCGTCTTTTGACGGGACCACGATGAGCTTTGTGGTGGAGCACACATGAACTGCAGATACACCAGGTTGTGTAAGTATACCTCCATGGTATGCTCCACCATCATATATCACATTCATTGTTCTTTTTACACCAACTTTAAAACAACAATCTTTTTAAAACAACAAACTTTTTAAAACAACTGCAAAAGTATCTTCATTGCTATTACTATTACTATTGATATTCCCAGACCTACATTACACAAACAGAATAATAAATAGAAGAATACGAGAGCCCTTAGATGTTTTTAACTGTTATTTGCTAGCATGCACTAGCTATACCTGCACAGTTTGCGACTATTGCTAGCAACATTAGCCACTTACAATTTAAACTTTGCCAAGCCACTTTACACTTTGCCAAGTAGACGCTACGGGTGAGCAAGGTTTGTTCTCTGAATTCTGATATCGTACCAGAAACATTCACTGCTAACATTGCTGATAGGAGATAGTGTAGCCAGGCGATATGGTGGTGAGATTATGAGGGTTCAGGCAAGGGAAAGAGCGCTGCCTCGATCCAAATAGTCTGTGGTGGAGTGAAAGGTAAGACATTTGTTATGGAGACACACCAAGAGCCTTCAGCTGCTGCTGGATATCAAGAGCCGGCCTGTGCTAGCACGAGGCGGCACAGGGGTAACCTTTTTATAGGACACATGCAGTGAGAAACCAGTTTCACATGGCCACTGCTCAGCAGTTAGCCTACATAAAGACATTGTGCCACATACCAGCCTCAGCTGCACTGCTAAGATTTGGAGTTCCCCTTCTCAAATTGAAGGTGGAATGATACTAGCACACTGTCCAACATACTTTACAACTGTAAAAAAAATAAAGAAGAGGAAGAAAAAGGACAGAAAACACTAGATTGACATTGATTTAGCTAGATTTCTAATAAAAACAAAATAACAACAGTAAGCTGGGGTAGGCTTGGGGTTTTGTGGGAGAAATACCTTTAAGATTTCTCCTACAAAGCCTCCTACATAGCCTATCATTGATTCAGCTAGTGTTCGCAAGTTCTTAGCTTGCGTTTGATTTTTTTGTCTTCCAACAGGGCAGACATTTGAGGGAAATATGATCTCTTCATCGTATCATTCATTTGGAAGGGGAGGTGTCATGAAATTAGGCCTCTTCTCTACTTGTAAAGTTTATTATATTAAATTAAATTAAGTAAATGTTATGTTTTCTACAAAATATGTACAGGATGTTTTTTAGTTTTGTACCACCTGATTCTGTTAGCAGTAGATATAAATTAAGTACAGTGTCTACGTACAGTAAAATTAAATGTTTTTTACCTATACCATATCAAATGTCACAATAACTCCTTTTGGGTCAGCATCTTACAGCTACTTGTTAAGTTATGCTAATACTTGTATTAATCATTAACAACATGTTCTATAAGAACAACGATGCAAAATGTCAGTAATTACTTTAAAATTGATCAACATTTTTTTCTTTTTTCTAAATTTTTTTGTAGACATGTTGTGTTTGACAAAAGCCTTAAGACAGGCATAAATGTACATGCAATTTGGTCACATATCTTCGCTAGATCATTCCTGTTTACCTTCTGACTGTTAAACATGTTCAAATGTAGCATGACAACAAAACTTCACTGTTGCATTCAGTGCATACAGTATGTTTTACAGTAGCCTCTGGAGAGAAGCTAACAATATAACATAATCATATACATATACTTGTTCTTGAATGCTGTGGTCATTAGGCACAGTCCACATTAATTTTTCTCTTTAAAGGAAAAATGCAAACAAAATGAGAATTTGTGTATTTGTTTCTTCCCCGTCACAGTTAATACATATATAGTTTGGTGCTTACAGCCAGGAATCCAATAAGAAAAAAGGTTGTGCTCTCAACCCTTCACAGAGAATGTAGCTGAACCATTTTTTTGATACAATGGAGCTGATTGGGAATTATTTTGAAGTTTCTGATCAATTTGGGTGAAGTGTTGTTTTAAATATGAGTAAACAAACAGCTAAGTTTGGGATGGTTGATTAGAAAGAACAAAGTTACGATGGCAAAGATTTCACATTTTTAGAATAAAGATATTTGGGATAAAGTGATAGAAGCAGAGATGGCTTCAATATGATGTTAAAACAATATCTTAGAAAGAATGTAAATGTTATGTTTTTCAAATGAATGCTTGTTATAATGTACAGAATTGTGCCTTACAAAAATAAAATTATTTTAACTGACAACAGAAATGTAAAAACTCTGTTATACTGGTATTATAGGAATGTGTGTTTTTTGAAATTTAAATAAACATGATACCCTTTGACATAACAGTATTTGTCTTAATTGAATTGTCTTAATTTGGTTCATTTATTTTTGTCATAACGATATGCAGCTGCACAAGCGCTGCTCTGATACAAGCTGTATGCTCAGATTGAGAGCAACCTGACTGAAACCTCAAGCCAATACCCTTTAGACTGTTTCTGTAGCACCACTGCCCTAAAGGCTAAAGGTGCCTTACTATTAGTGTTTCAGTAGACCACCTGCCTAGACAGCTAGATATAGCGAAAGGACTAGTGACATTTAACGCCTCCTGTATTAAAATAAACAGTCAAATAATCACGTATATACTATAATATGTCATGGCTGAACACTATAACCTATTTTTGTGGATACTGAGGGAGATGTAATTTAGCAATAGTATTAATGATTATATTGTGTAGGGCAGGGGTGGGCAATTATTTTCACTTGGGGGCCACATTGAAAATGTCAGAACTTCGTGGGACATGTTACTTTGTTAACAAATATGCTAAATGTTTTAAAAAGACAACACAATATAGCTAACTTTGTTAACTTGCATATTTATGCATATATAGGCTATTCCTATGCAACACAATTTTCATAATAAAATGTAACAGTTCACTTTAATTATGTAAATAAAGTAACATTCTGCAGAGCTCGTCAAGTAATTTTATGATGTATTATAATTTTTAAAGGTTTGATGTAGCGGGCGGGCCGGGTAGAACGTCTCAAAGGGCCGCATCCGGCCCCCGGGCCTGACTTTGCCCAGGCCTGGTGTAGGGCATGCAATGACGTATTACTGTAAGAGGTTAAAATGCTTCTTAAATATTTAAATGCTGTTTAATACACATTAAGAAATAATGAGAATCAGATTTCTTTGCAGTAATTGCTATGAACTAGAAAGTCTGTAGAGTTTAACTATGTTAAACATAATGTTATACATGCAGTCAGAAGAATCCTTACATGCACGTATGGCATATTCCCATGGCCTTTCCTTACATACCTGGTATTGGTGTTGTGCTGTCAATCACACTGCACTGAGAATGTACTAACTCAAACACAGCTTAACACTGTACAACCTGGAATCTACACTAAAAGAACATGATTAATGGCTTCTCTTGGCTGCCAGCCAATGTAACCTGATGATTGTTGCAGGTTCCAATACAAGGACCAATTCATGTTGCTATAGCTGCCCCCCCAACACACACACACACACACACACACACACACACACGGCCAGAGTGAGATAGAGAGAGAGAGAGGTGCATGCCAAACAGCTAACGGATGCATACTGTATTCATACACTGAAAGAAGTTTACCCCACCATCAAATAATCAAATAGGCCTACAACATTTTATCCATAAATAATTTGACCTGACCGGCAAGCTTGGGATGGAGTTTATGACAGCAGTTTGGTTTCGCGAGGCTAGGAAACCTGCCATTTGAAGTTATTCTCTGTACTGTAACCCTGACATCTTAAATAACGATTTTATAATAATAGAGTAGAAAAGCATGGTCCCCATACTCCTACTATGCTCAGTGCTCACAAAGTTAATAGTTGTAAAGTGAATGTGTATTGGGAGCATTGATAGAGCAAGCTGTTGGTTTGAGATTTTCTGCCCTTGAAATATTAAATAAAGATGTTATAATATTATAATAATAGAGTATCAAAACATGCTTCCAATAGTCTTACAGTGCGCACATAAAGCACAGTTTATCAAAAATAGATTTATTCGAATATTTTTCTTCCACAGTGGAAAATTACCCTTATATGGCTCCGTACTACGTAGAGTTGTGGTCATAATGGATTGGCTCCTGTCCAGTAGGTGGCAGTAATGTACAATAACGATGCCAATGTCTTGTAAAAATATAACAACACATGCGCAGTTTGATGACGACATTTAAGCGCCATTGTTACATGTGGAATTGTTAAACAATTATTGAAATAACCTCAAGTGCTCGTGTTGTGAATGTCACCGCGCGATACACGTTCATATTTAGCTTGTTGATAAAACGCTGTCTTGCACCATATAGCCATCGTTGTAAGTAATGTAACATAACAAGACGTACCTCTCTCTAGACAGCCTCTGATGCTTAACATTAGATTTGACTCGTGTGGAGTGGCTGTTTATCATTCCTACAAATGTCTAATGACACTTTAGAAGCTGCGAATCGTTCTCTCGACGAGCCAGAATTACACCGGGAAAATGACAATAATGACACTATAGAAGCTGCTAAACGTTCCCTTGAGGAGCCAGAATTACAACGGGAAAATGACAATAATGACACTATAGAAGCTGCTAAACGTTCCCTTGAGGAGCCAGAATTACAACGGGAAAGTAACTGCCAGGAGGACGAGGCACACACTGGAGAAACGCCAGAAGGAGCTCAGCCCCTCTCTAAACGGCAAATAAAGAAACGATTGAAACATCAGAAATGGGAGGACCAGAGGGAACTTAGAAAGTAAGTTACTCTAAACAGGTTTGCTATAAATGCATTATTTTTTTATCAACCATTCCACAAGCTATTTGATTAATTTGACTCATACAGTAGAGGGCATCAGCCCCTCTACAGTTTCATGTCATATGCCCTGGGTGCTGCTGTTATAGGCAAAGGCGAAAGGAAAAGAAGCTGCAGCGACGCTTGGATAGACAGACTCAGGGCGAAGATGAGTCCGCCAACAGCAGGAAACGTCTGCGTAAAGAAGTTGTCCCAAGATCATTAAAGCTGGTGGTGGATTGTAGCTTTGACGATCTGATGGTTCTTAAGGTAAAGACCGTTTAACTGATGGGATAATCATTTGTACTACAGTACACCTTTAATGTATTTTGGTAGATAGACAGATCATTTGAAATCCGCTTGTAAACTGGGATAAATCCATAACATGCTGTCTGATTTCCAGGATATCCGAAAGCTTCACAAACAGATCCAGCGGTGTTATGCGGAGAACAGACGTGCTTTGCATCCAGTGCAGGTTAGTCAACGTTTTTTACAGCTGTAGCTAAAGTTATGTCGGTTGAGTGTTTCCTAAGGCTCATCTTCCTTTGCCAGCTTTACGTGACAAGTCTTGGGGGACAGTTGAAAAAGAACATGGATGACAACGATAAAGGATGGGTGAACTGGAAGGTAAGCCTGCTTTACTGTATTTTGGCCTCCCAGATGAAAGTCAGACCTGGGTCAGATCTGTGAACCGTTGTTCTCCAGTCTTGCAGTAGGAAAGTCAGGAGAAGAATGAAAATACATTTTATATTGAGAAAAGCTTTTGCTTTTTAAAATACATTCTAATAAAGCTTTATTGCATCATCACCTCTGTAGGACCCGCCATTGTCGTTTTGGAGTTGTTTTCAAGTCTCCTTCGTCACACCTAAGCCACGCCCGTAGCTAATTGTGGCCTAGCTTGTGGCTGATTGGCCACACGCTAGGTTTACTGGCCTGAAACACAACGTGGTCCAAACTCTCCTGATTGACTCTTGAGGCAAAGTCAAACTGAAGCTTGCGAGATCAGGATGGTCTTGTGAGGCTAATCTTCACCCATTTTGTGTGTGTGTGTGTGTGTGTGTGTGTGTGTGTGTGTGTTCTATATGTAGTTGACTTGATCCCCTTCCATGCAGGACATCACCATTAAGACGGAGCATTTCAAAGACCTCCTGGCTAAGGAGGAGGTGGTGTACCTGACCTCTGACTCCCCTAATGTGCTGACGGAGCTGGACCAGAGCAAGGCTTACATTATAGGGGGCCTGGTGGACCACAACCACTACAAGGTCGGTGTGGGCCCACCCCTTATTATGCATCGCTGGGCGTAATCGCCTTGTTTTCCAATGCAGTGGGTGTCACACCTGCAGGGAAATACTTTTAACACTGTTGTTTTCTCTCATCACCCTGCTTGGAATCCACATATGTGGGATTATTTGCTGTTTAATGTATTACATTTAAATTATAATGAAGTTATAATAGTGCTACCTGTTAATGATTAAAGGCACCTTCCTTGATTTGTGTCCATTTCCCCTGTGCATTAAGGAGTGCTACAAAAATACAGTTTTTGTGATTTGAGGCCCGAGTGCTGACGGTTATGTCACGTCATTCTCTACTCCTCCCCTTAAAGCCATGTACAATGTTGCATCGCCTGTCTTCACAGTGTAGACATGTGTTGTCGGTGGCACTCCCTCTGATGCATGAACACAAGCGTATTGCTAAGCTCCTTCGCTTGGGATCCGTGCTGTTACAGCATTGACGAGCTCTCTTGCTTCCGTCTGAGTGTGTTGACCTCGCTGGTGTTAACTCCTCTCCGTCCGTAGGGGCTGACGTTTGACAAGGCCAAGGAGCTGGGCGTCGACCACGCACAGCTCCCCTTGAGCAGCTTTGTCAAGATGAACAGCCGCAAAGTGCTGGCGGTCAACCACGGTGAGCACGTCACCAGCTCTGTCTGGCTTTGATCATGTCGTCGGCCAGGGGCTCCCAAAGCGGGGATCGGATGGGAGGGAGGGAGATTGGAAAATCTTTTTTGTTTTGTTTTGTTTATTCTATCACAAAGTAGGCCTTCATTTTCATCTTTGTTTTTGTATTAATCATCATTAATCTAATTATAATATAATAGTATAATTCAAATTATTTTATGTGTGAGCTGCAAGATATGGACAGATTATTTTTGTGTTCAAGGGTCAACACAAAAAAACACAAAGGCTGAGCAGCTTTTTATAGGGTTGACTTTGTAAACATCTCTCTCTCTCTCTCTCTCTCTCTCTCTCGTGTAGTGTTTGAGATCATGATAGCGTTTTTGGAAAAGGGTGACTGGCAAGAGGCCTTCTTCACCGTGCTGCCTCAGAGGAAGGGGGCGGTGCCTGTGGGCCCAGAGGGCCACGATTGTCACGACAGCGACTCGGACAGTGACACGGCAAAGGCCCACACCGCCACCACACTGGAGCAGGAGGCAGGAAACACAGATGTGAACGTGACCAAAACAGAAACAGACAAATAACCATTTAATGCGTGATAGCATGTTATGGGATTGAAGCACATATGTGCAACTGCTTTACACAATTTATTGCCTAGGACTGTTTATTTTTGATCATTTTATTTTATATTTTCAACAAAGGATCTAATTTCTTCATATGAAGGAAAAACTAAATATTTATTGCTTTTAATCACACTATTAATTCATTTGGACTAAAAGTATTTTGCTTAAAGTTGAGAAGTTCAATAAAAAACATTTATGTTCTGCAGTAAACCTAATTTCCTTGCTTTCTACAAAATGTATGGCAATCAACAAATTCACTTAATTAAATGCATTTGGCAAGTTATACAGGAATTATAATAAATTACAATTTACTTGTCTTATTACTCATTCAAAAAGTAATCATTTTACTTTACTTACTGGGTATTAAAAGTGTTTAGTTATGTTTCTAGTTACATTACTATATTACTTTCACTACCCTGCCTTGCCCCTTCCAAAAAATGACAGACAACCACCTAATTTTAGAATTGAACCCACTATTGGAATAATTAACCTTAGGAGTAAACAATCAGCCAAAATGAAAACATGGCAGCCTCTCAACCCAGGGCCCTATTTCAGCAAGCAGGTTTAACAAACTCTGAAACTAACTCTGAACTCTGAGGTGACCCACTCTGAGATGGAAGACTTGTGCGCGTGCATAACAACTATAAAAAGCTATTATCAATGGAGCTCCAATACTAAGCTGCAATATGGTGACTGCCAAGAAAAAAATAAAGCTTAACATGCTTAATAGCAGAAAAATGTTAATCCAGATTTCAATTTGTGGAACATTTCTTAGATAATGCAAACTTCTCTCTCTCTCTCACAAAGGCAAGTCTAAAATGTAATGACTGACCTAAGCCTTTAGTGTGATTTGAGTAGAATTAAAGTTGCATATTTTTGTCTTTGAACTTTATTGTCCTTAGTTCATATGTATCAGGTACACTACTTATCTTACTGTTTGTACAGGAGTTATGTTATTGACAAGGCACCATTTCAGAAAATTCCACATTGAACAACAACTCATATGGTTTACCAGTTTGCTATCAGTTTGTGTTCTCTACATGTTGTAGCACTCCAAAATATATTGGGTCCATAGTTAAGCCAGAGAGAGAATACTCAGTGAGATGTCAAATACGTGTTTAACACAAAATACAATTGGCCTATAAGATTTTATCCAACCAAGACCAAAAATAACTAGCCTATTTTTACATTTAATAGCCTACTTGTTGTTAAAAATAGCCTATGAAAGACCAAATCATAGTAACAATGAGGACATTATCAGAAAAAAACAACCTTTTTCTTATTTATTGGACTGAACAGACCACAGCTCCAGCCAATACATGTAGAAGTTTTAACCTACATGGTGGTGGAATATTCTACTGTACAACACATACTGTAAATGGGTGGAAATGTAACGAGAGAAAAAAAACAACCTTTTATGATCTGGCAATCAGATATTGTGCATCTAATCAGGGTCTCACAATTGTTTCCAGATGTAAATGGAAAATAATTCATCTTCCACATTGAGTAAAGGTCTGACAGCTTCAGGAATCTTGTTGTAATGCAGCATTACTTGCATTAGTAATTGTAATATCAGGGTTTGGAAGTAACTGACTACATGTAATCAGTTACCTGTAATCTGATTATGAATAAACAGTAACTGTAATGCAATACAGTTACCAGCTAAAATAGTAGTCAGATTACAGGTATGTTTAAAAAATGAGATGATTACTTCTAATACTATTTTCAAATATTAAAGGGAAGTTTGCATTAAAAAAATGCATAAACCAATTGAATGTTCTCTTATTGACATAAATCAATAATTGACATAAATGCCTACTTTAATCTGATCTCCTGAGCAACATGAACACATGAACGGTCAAAAAAATATAAAGACTTTTGTAAATTGCTTTGGATGACATTTCAAAGAACAATGTTTCAACATGAAGTAATATAAAAGTAATGGAAAGTAAGGTAATACAAACTGATTATAATTTTAGTCTGGTAACTAGTAACTGCGGATTACATTTAAAAAGTGATCTACCCTACCATTAATATTATTACTGTTTTGGAAATGGTAATTATTTAACACTACTAGCATCTACTGCCACTGATTAAATGTAATAGTGAATAAGGAAACATGCATTTTTAATACAATTACTATTCAACTGATAGATTAGTTTAAAGTTATTTTGCTTTTTTTATTATTACTTCTCTTACAAACTGATTTAACTGAAAAGCATAACTTTAACAATTTTGTTTGTGCAAATGTTTGTTTTTTTGTGGGGAATTATACCAACTTGTGGCCAAACTCTGCAATTATATCTAGTCTATTAAAGAAACTAAGAAAATCAGGCAGTTCATATTACACCGACAATCGACGGTATTAACAAATACATTGATTTTCATTTATATAACTCCGATGCATATGGTTACTTAAACGTGGCGTCTGTGCATTATTATGATGGCACTATAGCAACAGCCTAGTAGGCTACTACTCCCGCAGTCTTTGACTCTGAGCGGCTATGCACATTGCAGAAGAGGAAAGGAAATGCTGAGTCCTTTCCTGGGATTTGTATAATGTAGGGCAAAAGACAATGGTGACACTGACAGACCGGTTTTGTCGTAGCGTGGCACTGATTGACAGCTCCTGTCACACGAGGGATTGTATCTTTTAGCTATAGCTTAATACAACCTGAATGGACTTGGAAAAATTAAGTAAACTTTAGAAAGCATGTCGCCTTCTTTTTTGGCTATAGAAACGGAACAACGTTAATTTATAATTAACTAAACCAGGCGTCACTAACTGAAAGAAGTTGTTTACACACAGCCGCCAGAATCAGTTTGTTATCCAAACAGATTCCAACACAACGCAGTGTTTGGCTAATATTGCTCTGAATGTATAACACAGGCCAACCAATGCCGTTTTGCGTGACACACGAAGTTTATTTAATTTTCTCCGGACTTATCACTGCGCCCTTCCGCTGCGCTTAACAACTTTGGCTATTGCGCATTCCACGCTACACAGCGCGTGATGCGACCTAGACTGTACCGGACTGGCGAGCACTTTATTTGATCAACGATGACTGCAGTAAGCGACCAAGAGACTGGGTCAGTGGCCCATCGAGTTTCATCTAATTGGCACTTTAGAGAGCTGCATTATGACCAGAAGCAATATCATGACCCGGTGATGAAGAGATCTGGGATTTCAAAGAGTCATAAGAGAACAGGTAGGCAGCCAAATGCTCTAAAATACCAATGTATTAAGGTTAGGAATTCGCCTATACGCTACATTTCGTTAATCGTGTGGGTTTGACATGATGCAGCACAACATAAAGAAAATCAGTGTAATTCACTGTATTGGTCAGTGTGCATATTTTCACCCTGTTTTCCGGTAAAATTGGGGAACAGACTGAAAAAAAACAGGTTGTTACACAAGAACATGCAGTCAGTCAACATAAAACAGTTACATTATTATAAAGTCTCTTTGAATGTAGCCTATTGAAGGGTGGCTAAGTCTAATACATTGTGTTGACGTGCTTGTTGCCATGACTGTCCTTTATCTCAGAGTGTGGCCTCTCCAGAGATGCTTCCAGCCTGAGGAGAACTTTGTCAGGCAATGAGGACACTTCCCCAACAGGTAATTCTTGAAGAAAATGTATCTAACATGCAGGTTACGTACAGTACACCTGCTTTTTGACTGGAGGGTGTTTGCTGCTCTAACTACTACTATATATGTCTTTCAGAATGCCCTTTTAATTGTACATTTTCTCAAATCTCTGTAAATTCAAAGCTAATGTTGCTTGCTATATCCAAACGAAATGTGTTGTTAACCAAACAGTTGTACTACTTTCAATACTACAACACATGCTCATTTGAAACATAACTGTTACTCAATAAAAGAGGATGATAATGACAGTTCCAACCACAGAGTTCTGAGGGAAAGAATATTTTTGTCTTTTCGCTGGTTTAGGATTATAAGAAAATGTTTTCAGATGCCCTTCTATATCGTCAACATAATTAATCTCTGCATGTTGTCAATACAAACTTCATAATGTTGGCTAAGTTGTTTCGGCAGTTTTGAAGAGAGCATTCTTTTCAGTGCTTTCGTGTTAGGGCAAGTTTTAGAGAAATCTTGTTAGACTGACATATCTGGCAGTTACTGTACTTACTAACCACAATGCACTCTAAGGATAAACATGGAAAAAGATAAGCACTGTCGTATTGCCCTGCCTAAAAGAACAAAAATCATGTGAGTGCATTTGAACACAGTTTTACACATTGGACCTTTGTGAGGACTGTCATTGATTAATCTTACTGGCTCTGGCTGGCAGTAACATTGTCTTGCACTGTCGGCAAAATACCACCGTGTCACTGAACTCGAAATGTGCATTTAAAGGATGATAAAACAATGAATTTGAGGAATAACAAGCCGTTAGAAATGATCCTTTGTTTAAGGGGAAGTCTGGGCATAGTAGGCCAATGCCTTTTTAAATGTGACTGGATATTAGAACACAGTGTAAAGAACATTACAACGTACTTATATTGAATGTGTGTTTTTACAACAAAAGCAAATAAAACCCCCTTTCAACAAACATTAACTAAAGGGATTGTTTCCTCATGCAACTTTTATAGACCATAATTCTGATTTCATAGAACACATTTCCCACATACAGTATTTTAATAAGTGAACAATTTGATCTAGGTGATCCTTGGTATATACCATTTATCCTAAACTACCTTGATAATCCTGGAGTAACGGTTTAGTTATTTAAGGGTACCTTGAGCTGTCACTGTTCATTGCCTGCTAAAAGCTACATGCTAACGCTTCTTCAGCGTTGCCCTTGTTGCTGACCATGGTGGAGGGTCCTGACAGACTTCCTGGAGATGAGGACCTGCAGGAAGTCCTCAGAGGCAAGCTTCGCATTATGCAGGCCGACAGTGCGGAGGTTAACAGTCTGTTCATGGTATAGACACACACATACACACACACACTTGCACTCACGCACACATACACATTCATGTATGTACACACGTACACATCCGAAACCGATGTGATACTGTGTGTGTGCGTATACTGTATATAATATATATGAATACATTTAAAAAAATGCTATTATGTTTTACAAATATGTCACAGTTTACAGCCTACTAAAATGTTTTTGTAAATCAAATGAATATCTTGTTTCTGAAGAGAATCATTGGCTGCATTAGTAAGGGTTTAAGTTTTTAAGGTTTTAGTAGTATTAGTATGGTTTTAGTATAATTTGACCTTTTGCACTTTGTCAATCTCTTTCTCTGTAGGAGTTGTCAACTCATCTCGTCTCCGTCAGCAGTGAAGAAAACGCCATATTTGTGACATTCAGAACGTTTGAGGAAATCTGGAGGTTCACCACCTATTACACAATAGGTATGTCATGCAAGATCTACTGCATACTGCACGACTCTTGTGTATTGACATGTGAGTTTTTGGCAGTTATTCTAGAGGAAGTATTCTTTTTGATCCATTGGTAGCTTCACATAAGCTGCTCCAGCCTACAAGCCACCCTTGGCAAACCAATGGTAGCTTGCACAATATAGCAATGCAGCCTTTCTGTGTCAATAACGTGCAGCGTGGGTATTAAATCATCCACCAGTGCTGCTAACAACGCTATACATTTATGCTAACCACAAAACGCCCTTCTCTTCTTCTTTCCTGACGTGTCCTCCTTGTGTTCAGGCTTTCTGGGCCAATGTATGGAGTGTCTTCTGTTTGACCAGGAGTTCTGGCTCAGCTCCTTGGACCACAACCACATGAGAATAGAAGTCTCCATCCAGGAAGACACATTCCATCTTATGTACAACTGCTTCCTCATGCAAGAGGGTGGGTGAAGGAAAGAAGTATGTTCCCCTGTTGAAGCAATGAGAGCACACAGGGTTCTGATGGGCTTTCTCACCACAGGCTCTCTGTTTGCCAGCTGTAGTTCCAACCAAATGTTCGACAGCTCCACCTCCGGAGGGGACCTGTATCTGGAGCAGGGGGACATAGCCCAGTTTGAGCCACCGTTTCTGGGCTCGAGCTGGACCGCTCTCTCTTTGGCCGATGGAGCAAGAGGAACCAAACCGAAGCCTGCCTTAGAGCCTGTTGTTCCCTTTTATCAGTGAGTGGGATGGTTGGATGGATTGATATGTAGAGAGAGAGAGTGCGTTTGTACAACCCACTTTGGATGAGAATGCTGTAATTAATTGGATACGATTTGATTAATTGGATAAAACTTTAAAAAATGAAGCTATTTTGAGACATTGCTACAAGACCAATTGCCGTGGTTAATTCCGGAGGAGCGCTCTTTAACCCTCACCAGAATGCATCTGTTATGTGCTTTGCGGTCCCGATCCTTTCTGCCCACAGATGGTTTCTGAAATCCTGTCCAGAGAACATTCTAGTTGGTGGCGGGAAGCCGGCCTGTGACTTCCCTCTCCAGTTTGGTAAGTTCAGTCGGTTGTTGTTGTTGTTTTTTTTTACACCATGCAACTTTGAGCTCCAAGTACATAATTGTATGTTCTTATCCTCTATGGCCATTCCATCTCAGCCACAGGAACCTGTCTGGCCACGGCAGAGTACATTGCCGAAGGACCCAATGAACTCAGTATGGCACCTGGCGATCGCATCATCATTATGGGACTTCTGGTGTCTTGCTTCGACTGGTTCATGGGGAGAATGGAGACGTCTGGAGCCGTGGGTCTTGTCAAGACGTGTCTGGTCAAACCGACCAATGACATTTGTGAGTAAGTGTATTATTATGTTGTACCCAATTTATTTGTCATCTCATGCATTGTGGTACTAGCATAATACCTATCAACAACAGGCTACGGTGCTAGACATTTTCATTGATATGTGAGTGTACAAGCTGCTTGTGGGTTGTGCAAATGTACTGAAATACTGTGTGTGTGTGTGTGTGTGTATATTATATATATATACAAATACACACACACACATTCATTCATGCTTTGCTGGGACATGACTACTTTGTGTGTTCTTTCATTGTTTTCAGCACACCAGAAATTTTTTTGAACAATGAAGATAGAACTTTGTTTAGTTTAAAAGAGGAGCAAATCATAGAAGATACGATTGCTTTACTGAAGAAGATGTCTCAAAATGATGTTGGATATATTTACCAGCTTGGTGAGACAACGTAATGTCTGCTTTCATCATTTTTGTGCAGCTGGTGTCATTCAGTTTCACTTTTAGATGTATCATTCATTTTCAGATCTCTTTGATCAACAAGAAAAGAGATCATCACCAAGTAGGCTTCTTTTTTATTTTTATAAAACATAATTCTAATCAGTTAATTTGTTATGTGTTCTGCAGTACATTTCAACATAAACCTTATATTCTCATCAATTACTTCAACTACAGGTGCGTCATCAAACCACATCGACACTGAGCACTCTGAATTCAAAATAAATATTGAGAGGATTCTTAGGCAAGGACCAGCTCCATCGTGCAATTCCACTGCAACCGCTGGACCTAATAAAGAGGATGTTCTTGAAGACACTGAGCCATCCACTCCCAAGTTCCCCTGTTTTACAGTTCACCCAGTTATAGATGGAGCGTGCAGCACAGAGAGCATGATTCCCTTGATCACATTTCTGGATAGCTGCGATTACAAATCAGAGTTTGGGCTCCTCTATGAACAGACCGCAGAAGGTCTCGCGTCCTCTGCCTTTTCCGGCCATATGGATGAGGACGAGCTCACCTCCTTCCTGGCCGTTGCTAGGGAAACATCCAGGAGGAAGCGTCTGTACTGGTCTCAGAGCCGCCTCTGCTATATGCTGGGCAAGCTGTGCGGCGGCAGGTCAAAGTTCAGCCAGGCCAGGGTCTACTTCGAGGAGGCCCTCAGCGTCCCTCAAGAGGGTTTCCGAGATACGATGCTAGTAGCGTCCATCTATGCTAACCTGGCGTCCATTTACCTCAAGCAGAAAAACACAGAGAAGTACTTTGCGATGTCGGAGCGCATTGCTGCCTTGGTCACGGCCGTCCCAGAATGCATAGCGAGCGCAGATAACGACTCTGAGATTCTGAAGTGCATGCTGAAGAAAGCGGTCCTGTCGGGCAACGCGAAGGCCGAGGCCCGCTCCTGTTTCCTGCTGGCCAGGGCCCACCTGGGGCGGGACGAGGCCGCCACCGCCGCGCCGTACATCGAGAGGCTCCTGGTCCTGTGCGCGGAAAACTTGGGAATGCCGAACGTCTCCCCGAGCCACTGCTACCTGAGCCTGGGTCGGTTCTACGGCGCCTTCTCGCGCCCTCACCTGAGCGTGGCGGCCGCCAGGAGAGCCTCCCAGGACCCCTCCGTTACCCTGGGAGACTGCCTGGGCGGCCTGGCACTGGTGCTGGAGAACTCCTCCGGGCTCCTTGGGGCGAGGGCGCGGGAGTCCCACGTGCCCACGGCTGCGGCGGTGTTCTTGCGCCAGGCGCTCGCTCTCCTGGAGCGGTCGGCGGTCGCCCGGGACGACGGTGAGGTCGACGACAGCAGAGGGCGCTACCACGCGCTGAGTCGGGCGCTCACGCTCGCCCTCTCGCAGCTCTTCCTGAAACACGGGAGGACGGGGTGGGCCGTGCACGTGATGAGCGCGCTGGTGGACCGCGGGCGTCTCCCGCCGGGCCTGTCGGTTGCTGAGAGGAACGGCACCTTGCTCTGGCTGGCCTGGCTGCACGTTGGCGACCGGCAGCCGCACCTGGCCGTGGACGTTCTGGACGCCATCTTGGCCTCCATGCCCGAGCACTGCACCACCACGCAGGAAGGTGGGTGGGGCTTGATAAAGGGGCACCCCTCGATTCCGTCATAGCATAAGGCGGTCGCCATGCTTGAATCACAGCTGGTGGCCCACAAATAGTGTGGCTGGCTGGAGGGGGGGAAGGGGGGAAGGGTAGGGGGGAAAGGTGAGTGGATGTCTCACTCTATTGAAAGTACAATGAGTCTGACTATTGACTTGATTTGCAGGCCTAGTCCTCAACATGCGTGGTGTAGCCCTTCGACAAATGGGTGACCTCCGGAGGGCAGCAGAGAGCTACCAAGCTGCGATCGACGTCTGCGAGGAGTTTGAGGACAGGCCGAACTGGGCCATAGCTTTGGCTAACCTGGGTAACGTACCCCTCATGTGACTGACTGCTCGTATAGAACAAAAGACCAATGGCCACGCGGTCTTGGTTCTCTCCCAGCTCCCTCTTTCCTGTCAATGCATTTCTGCTGTTGTCAGCCTTCACCTACTGACCTGTTAACCAGAGAGAATGGAGCGAACCGAGAGGTTCCAAGTTCATACGGCACTTCCGTGTTCAAAGAAAGGCGGGGGGGGGACTTTTACCCCTTTATTCAGACAAGAATGACTCAGTGTTCCGTGCAATTCAATGGGGACGTCCATGGTTTTCACCAAACTATTACCCATTATCTCTCTCGTGTTTCATTATTATCTCTCTTTCTCTCTCTCTCTTTCTTTCTTAATGGGTATTGTATATAACATTAATTCCCAAGTATCTACAAACAGTCTGAGGCCACAACAGTATTTCTGCAGCAAACAGTTTTGGAGTAAATTGACTTTGTTTCAGGCCATGCGTGGTCGATTTAGCTGTCCGGGCGCTGCCTACGTCAGCTTCCACATCAACACACACCCCCTTAAGAGACTGGAAGCAGTCCATTTTCTTGCTTCCCATTGAAACGCATTACAACGCTTGTTAGCGCGCTAACGTCTCTGTGTATTCGTCCTGTCACGCAGGCCTGCTGTGCCTGAAGGCAGGCGCTAAGCGGCTAGCGGAGCGGCACCTGACGGCGGCCGTGGAGCTCTTCTCTGCGCTGGAGGGCGAAGGTCACGAGGCCAGATTCGCCTGCATGCTGCTGGAGCTGGGGGACCACCACGTCACCCAGGGTCAGCTGGAGCACGGCAGGGGCTGCCTGGAGTGGGCCCTGCTGCTGGCCATCAAGGCCGACCTCGCTGACTGTGAGTGAGGGGCTGTCTCTTGATGCCGTTCTCCTATAGTGCCATGCTTGCCCTTGTGGTTGAAACTGGTATTTTATTTTTTTGACTGAGGGAGAGCATGGATGCCGGACACTCCTCTCTAATCCCGCTACAGATATCATAGGCTGATATCTTCCTTACAGCAACTTCCACTTTTATAGACAGATTTATTTAATCACATAAATTGAGTGAGTTGGCAAAGGAAATACAAGGCTCTATCGAAGAGTGTACCTTTAATGTTAAATTCACTACAGCTGTCAGTCAGGTCAAGTGTATTTCTATAGTTCTCAATCACATTACAGTCTCAAAAGGCTGTACAGGCCCACATTTCACACGGAAACAACCAACACTTTACCTGCTCCTCCCCATAGGCAAGGAAAAACACATAAACAATAAAAACCACGTGGGTTAAAAAGTGGAAGAAATATTAGGAAGGGACTACAGAGGGAGGACTCTACTGTCCAAGGACCGTTAGGAGCAATTAGTCTCGCAGAACCAGCAATTTCTTGCATAAAATCCCGCTTACTTGACAGGAGAGGTATTTTGATTGACATGCAGGATGAGCAACCATAACTCAATGACCAAGTCGGACATTAAACTTACACCCTTTACACTTACACTACACTGCAGACGTAGTGCTAATGGAAGGAAAGAGGCTGAGAGCAATATGTGCAGAAAGGGCAACACAAATTAGCAGTTATACTGAACGATATGTATGACAGTGTCCAGGCAAACAGAACCCAATACATTGTATGACGGTGTATTTATAAAGCACATATAAAAACAGCCAATGCTGACCAAAGTGCTGCACACAACAATGCAATTAACAAGGCCAAGGTCTACAACAATAAAGCAATAAAAAAAAATTGTTTGTATTTTTTTTATATACATAAAAAAAAAAATTATTTTATAGATTTTTATAGCCAGTTTAAGTCCCCAAACTTACTCGAACGCTAAAGAATACATATGTGTTTATAGAAGAGACTGAAACGTCTCAGTGGTGGAAGATGATCTGCTAGATAAGGGAAGGTTGTTCCACAGTCTCGGGGACACAACAGAAAAGGCACGATCACAAATGAATGAAGTCAGCTGAAGCCTGACCTTTAACCTCTGCCCCGGTTCTCCCGCCAGGCCAGCTAAGCGCCACGCGGCGTCTGTGCCACCTGTACGGGACGGTGAGCCCAGACCGGGCCAGGTGCATCATGTACAACGAGCACCAGCTCAACCTGCTCCGTAGCAATGGAGACGCAGCCCAGGAAGCATGCGTCCTGGAGACCGTCGGCCAGCTGTACCTCAGCCTGGGGACCAAGAGGTAGGTAGGTGTGTGTGCGTGAGAGAGGATTGTGTGTGTGTGTGTATGTGTGTATGTGTGAGTGAGAGAGAGAGCAATTGTAGCATCTAGAGAGAGTTAAGTCACCCTTTGCTCAGGAGGAGTAAATGGAAATAATGTGAGAGACAGAGAGAGAGAGAGAGATAGCGAGGGAGCGCTCCCTGCTGCTGTTTATCATTATTGTACATAATAAAGACAATTAATTGTAGCATCTATGAAGTGTAGATGTTGAATGGAAGTAACAAAGAGCTAAAGTAG
Source organism: Amblyopsis rosae (assembly GCA_025399935.1). Classification (NCBI taxonomy): domain Eukaryota; kingdom Metazoa; phylum Chordata; class Actinopteri; order Percopsiformes; family Amblyopsidae; genus Amblyopsis; species Amblyopsis rosae. The sequence continues at coordinate 13,382 of JAODTR010011884.1, read as the reverse complement.
CCAATACCGAGCATTGCTGTGTGTGTGTGTGTGTGCGCGCACGTGCGTGCTGTCAGGGCTAACAGGACTGCTCTGGACTACACCAAGAGGAGTCTGGGTATTTTCATCGACCTGGGTCACAAGGAGAAGGAGGCCTACGGGTGGCTTCAGGCAGGGAAGATCTACCACATGCTGGGTCAGATCGAGCTGGTGGATCTCTATGTGCAGGTCTGGGGTCAGCACCGTGAACACTGCATGCTAAGTCAGGCCACCAGCCTATTGATATGGGCAGGTCTGGGGTCAGCACTGTGAACAGAACCTTTTGACCAAAGTATGATAATATTAAAATATAGATTTCATCAAGTATATTCTACGTTCCTAAATTAATTAAATGCTGTGCGTTAAGAGCATTTTAGAACATTGTACGGAATTATTGTACATCTTAAAATGTGTTACTTATAGTTTAAATCATCTTAAAATCACCTGTCTGAGATAATTTTCCAAAAATTCAAGTTTGGAGATGAACATACTGTTGTTGTTGACTTAGGTGCTAGCATGAATGGCAAAACAAAGTACAACACACAGTCACGAGACAGAGCCTATGTAGCAGTAACAACCTCTCATACGTGGGTCTAATGTGTGTTCTTGCTGGTTGGGCTGGCCAGGTGGCGCAGGATGTCGGCCTTAACACAGGAGACACCAACTTCATCCTGGGCCTTTTGGAGGCAGCGGGAGATGTTTTCTTCAACAGCGCCCAGGACAGAGACAAAGCTGTCTGCTTTTACAGGGTGAGCTTCCCTGCGTAGAGCTGTCTGAAGGCCAGGCCTGTACTGAGAACTGCTGTTAAACCCTCAAGTTGATAGCTTCCTTATCGTAGTGTAAGTCCACATGCTGAGGTTCAGGAAGTGACATTTAGTCACTGTATTTAATGAACAAAGTCTGTTATTGTTGTCTTAACTTTTTCATGGGGTTTTATTGCATTTACACTTGTGTGGCAACACCTTTTAAATTGACCAATGAATCTTGTGGAAACCCATTACGAGGAAATACCTAGCCTTCTAGACTCACTGTACTGAGAAACCCACCATAGCACACCAAACACAATATACTTTAATTTACCCCATTTTAAGGTAGAGCCCCTTGTCTGAAATCTTGATAGACATTTTACACAGATGCACTTCATTGACTGTGAGTGCGTGTACTTGTTTATATGTGACCTTAGTGAGGTCCGCTGGTGTGTGTGTGTGTGTGTGTGTGTGTGTGTGTGTGGAGCTATGGCAACATGAATTAGCCCCTGTATAGGAACCTGCAAGAAGCCATTTTTAGTGTAGATTCCAGGTTGTACAGTGTTAAGATGTTTCAGTTAGTACATTCTCAGTGTGCAGTGTGATTGGCGGCGCATTAGCAAACACACTAATGTGTATGTGCTCCTCCCTCTCCTCCTACGTAGGACCGGGCGCTGCCTATCGCGGTGAAGACGGGCAACGTGAAGATCAAACTGAGATTGTGTAACAAGCTGGTGGAGTTGATGCTCAGCTTGAAACTGTACGGTGAAGCGGTGGAGTTTGCTCACACTGCGTTAGACATCAGTATCAGCACGGGTACGACATTCTCCCTTATAACTCCATGAGATGGTATGAGCTAACAGGCCGACAATAAGTAACAAAGTCATAGAAGACTAACGTTCCACAGTAGCTTGTCAGACTAGGGAGAACTGTGCATAGGTATCAGTTAGACGATCTTGCATACACACAGGGTCTGACTAGGTTTATAGTGTAGCGGTAAAGGCCGTGAACCTATGAGCAACGTGTGCCGTTCTAAAACTCTCCAGTGCATTTGCTTTGACTGCTTGTATTGTATAAGCCTGAGCCTAAGAGGCACACGCCTGTGTTGACCACAGGTGAGCGTCTGAACGAGCGCGTGGCGTGCCACCGCCTGGCCACGTTGTATCACTCCCTGGGCCAGTTGGAGCTGGCTGAGCACCATTACCTGAAGGCCCTGGCTCTGTGCCCCACGATGCTGCAGTTTGACGAGGAGACGATGTACTATGTCAGGGTGTACCAGACCCTGGGCGACATCACCTTCTACGACCTGAAGGTAAACCACTGGCCTATCGCTAAGTCCCGAGCCCCCTTTAGTTACTGTTGCCGACTGGGACTGACGTTTGTGTTCGAGAGGCTTGGTAAAAATGGTTACCTTTTTATGTATTTTTGACAAAGTTATTGTATAGTCAGCTATTGTAAGATAATACACCTGCCAAATTCACCAAATATCTTCTCACATTTCGCTAGCTTACAGTTCTCTGTGCTCGCTGAAAGAAATATACCGGTGCTTCTACACAGCACTGGCTTTGTGAACAGAAATATAAACACGGTGGCAAACACCGCTCACGAAATTAATGCCGCTTGGCTTCACAATGCGTTTCAATGTGCGAGGCGGAGCATTTAAAGGGAGTTAGTCTTGATTTGAGCTCAAGGTTAGCATGCGTTCCCGAGCATGACTAACCCTGCCTTTTAAGACTACAATAAAAACGTGTTCTTGGAGATGTTTCACTAGTGTGTGTGTGTGTGTGTGCATAAAGTCATCGGAGCAGCGTCTCTAACATCCCCCTATGGTTTCACCTGCATGTCACCACAGGACCCGCATGACGCCGCGGGCTATTACCACCTGGCCCTGGCCGCGGCCATGGACCTGGGCAACAAGAAGTCTCAGCTGCAGCTATGCACCCGCCTTGCCACCATCTACCACAACTTCCTGGTGGACCGGGAGCTGTCGCTCTTCTTCTACCAGAAGGCCAGAGGGTTCGCGGCGGCACTTAACGTTCGCAGGGTTAACATCTCCCCGGAGCAGCAGAGCAGCAGGCCCCTGCCTTAGAAGGCTACAGGCAGTAGAATGGCACTCTGGAGGGTGTCATGTTTTACTGTGAATACACAAGCTGTGAATAAACTGTATATAGGGCTGAAGGTCTAATAACGGGCCCTCAATTCAATTTAGAAAAGGGTCCACCCTTGTTTGATTAAAAGAAAAATATCTAAATCTAATCGTAATAAGGTTGATAGGATTTTGACATATGCAGTTCTACTACTGTGATTTTGACCTGCGACCCACCAGAATGTGTACGCATGTGAGGGAGAAGCATGCAATGATCGATCTGCTTCTACCCAAATATAAATAAATCTACATAAATATAATATAACATAACCACCAGCTCTGAAAAATGTATAATTTAAATAAAAATTTAAAAAGGATGCCACCAGCAATTTTATGTCACTCAACCTGCTTTTGTAACTGTGTATTCTGTATGACGGTTTGAACTATTCACAGATAAAAATGTTAAAAATAAGCTTTTATTTTGTTTTCATTCTTACTCGGCCTGTATATTTTTTTATTTGAATTTTTAAGGTAAATTCAGATGTAGGGACAGGGAGAACAACGCCAGTGGATGTTTTGTTCTGATTCTGTCATTTAATGAACGATGTATTTCTCATTAAGTTTAGCTCTGTCATGGAGACATCTGCGTGCATCCAACTGAACAAAGGCTTCTGCGGTAAGTTTCAGAAATTATTTTAAAGTTTTCCACAGGAGTGTATACACGTCTGTTCTCTATACAGAGGAAGTGAGCTAAGTGAGTTTTGCTGAAGATGACAGATGCCTGAGCTCAGATTGTTGCTTCCCTGAAGACCCATAATGCTCTCTAGAGCCCCACAGGCCATTAGCCTCCAAGAATTTGGAATAAGATGGAAATTGTGTTTGAACTTGAACTTGTACTTGAACTTTTTACGTCTTGTTTGACAATTTTAATTTATAAAGGTTTTTGGAGAGTGGTGCTACTAATGAAAGTGGTCTGCTAATAAATTAATGTACTTTTCATGATTTGTGATCTGACATTTCCGTTGCAGATATATAACCTTTATTGTGGACTGAGCGAAGATCATGCATGAGTGGAATATATGAATGGAACAATGGAAGATTTGAGGATCATAACCACCTTTATAACAATTATGACCTTTGACCCTGTGAAATAAAATCATAATATTTAAATGAGTTTACCTATTCACTTATAAAATTGAACATTGTATACACATCTCACCACTGACCCCAGAAATGGTGTGTAGCCTATTCTCCTAGAACAGACCTGGGCAAAGTCAGGCCCAGGGGCCAGATGCGGCCCTTTGAGACATTCTACCCGGCCCACCTGGTACATAAAACATAAAAAAACAATACAACATAAAATTACTTGATGAGCTCTGCAGAATGTTGCTTTATTTACTGAATATGGTGTTGCATAGGAATATGCTATATATGCAAGTTAACAAAGTTAGCTATTTTGTGTTCTGTTTTCAAATGTTTTAGCATGTTGGTTAAAAAAGTAATGTGGGCCGTGATGTTCTGACATTTTCAATGTGGCCCCCAAGTGAAAATAATTGCCCACCCCTGCCCTAGAACAAGGTGATCTCTGTTTTCCCCCCTCTGCACATGACTGACACATAATATATACATCCAAGTAAACATCCACAGAGTGGAACGCATGTGACCTTGACACCCCTTTTGTCTGCCCAAACAAACCTGGAACTCGTCCATCCGTGATGGACCAACTTGGTCAGGCCTCGTTGGTTGTTTGCATGCAAGTGGAAAGTATGTATTTAATCATATTAACATCTGCAGTGGGCTGCAAAAACACAGACAGACGTGTGTGTGTGTTTGTACTATGCTAATACCATACTTTGCAGAGAGCCCTGCAAAGTATGCTCTCATCGTGCTAACTGGAAAATGAAAATGAATTAGCTTTCTGTGTATGGAAAATGTACAGTAAAAACGATATTATGGCACATGCACTTTATTTGGGTCTATGTCAAGTCTTTGAACAAAAGTTGTAAAAGTTCAACGCGAATTACAGCGTTTGGTAGCTGTTTAGCATAGAGCGCAACACCCCGCCTTGTTATAGTCTCCTCCCAGTCTCTGGCCGGCTCCGTAGGCAGATTGTAACCAAAAGAGACTGTCTGCCAATATCTGACATTCCCTTGACGGAGGGGAAGGAAAAGCACGCTGTACTGATCGTCAGTACAGTGGAGACACCATCCATAAACTTGCTGCATTTGCGAACGAAATTACGCACGCGTTTACAATCCATGTTGAGTGCATTTTTATTAATGTTTCTGATCTTGTCTACTCTTATGTATTTACAACAACAAAGAGACTCCAGCTTGCCTACCTTGCACGTGAATTTCTTCAAGTAGAATCCGGGAAAAGGGATGCGTAAAATTGTGGACCACTGCGGTGTAACCTGTGGCAACGAACAATCGTTGTTTTATTATTGCAGCTATTTCAGTCACCTCTAATTCAAAGACAGAATTATTTTTGACCTCTAATTCCAATTAAGACAGAATAATTTGTCAAGCAACATGCACGCGTTGCTCTTCTTTACCGGCGTCCTTTACCTCAGGCAGTGTGTAAAAGCAGAGCCGATCAACCCGAAGTGCCCCGAGCGGTGCGATGTCAGCACCTGTCCGAGCCCCAGCTGTCCGAGTGGCTATGTCCCGGACCGCTGCAACTGCTGTCTGGTTTGTGCGCGGGCTGAGGGAGAGCCCTGCGGTCGCAAGGACGACCTGCCCTGTGGAGACGGGCTGGAATGCAAACACCCGGCGGGGAAAAGGTTGTCCAAGGGCTTCTGTAAGTGCAATTTCAATCAGAAAATCTGCGGCAGCGACGGTAGGACTTATGCAAACGTGTGCCAGTTGAAGGCGACGAGCAGAACATCTCTGCATCAAGGACTGACGGGCATCACTCAGGTCCAGAAAGGTCCCTGTGAAACCAGCATAGGTAAGATAAAGCGCTATTGATGCGGAATACACACATCCTAATGAACGTCAAAAACAAAGTAATAAAAATGTCATCCATCCATCCATCTTCATCCGCTTATTGTCGGGTCAGGAGGCAGCAACTCCAGCAGGGGACCCCAAACTTCCCTTCCCGAGCCTCATTAACAAGCTCTGACTGGAGATCCAGAGGCGTTCCCAGGCCAGTGTGGAGATATTATATATATATATATATATATATATATATATATATATAACTAAATATTTGAATTTTTTGCCATTCTGATATAGCTAGTAAATGACATATTAGTTTAAAATCTGTGAATACCAGAGGAATATTTCAGATAATAAGCAACATAGAGCGCATGTTCGGTTTTAACATCCCTTTAAAAAGCATAATCCGCGATCATTTTGAAACAGAACGGTTGGACCGCTCCCTTTAAATCACTCCTGTGCCAAACTATGCATCCAATCTGTGAGACTGGGTTACAACCTCCCCAAGAGCAATTCCACCCACGAACGGAGTCCAAGCATGTGCAGATAGGATAAACAAGCCTTATTCTTTCGGTCATAGGTAGGCCTGATACTTTTGAACAGTAAGTGGAAAGCCAGTGTGATCGTTTAGAGTGGAGCAGAGGGTCTAGACTGTGGAGTTCCCTGTGGGCCTGATGTGGGGTCAATCAGTCATGCTTAAAGATACAATCTGGTGAGGGGGGGAGGGAGATTGTATACTGCCCTATGGCAACCTCACCCAATAAACTGCTGTGTCCCAACTTTAAAACTTTAAAATCCCCAGACCGACAATCAGATAGACAGATGGAAATACAGATAGCTAATGGACAGACAGGAAGTACATATAGACAGACACACTAGCCTGTGCACACATTTGGATTATGATCGAGGT
>JAODTR010011864.1:14395-28260 GCA_025399935.1 Amblyopsis rosae | reverse complement strand
CCCCCCCCCCCCCCCCCCCCCCCCCCCCCCCCCCCCCCCCCCCCCCCCCCCCCCCCCCCCCCCCCCCCCCCCGGCTGAGATAGTATTTCAGTTGCTTAGTGACTGATAAACAACGAGGAACAGGAACTGTTCTCTGCATCATTCATGAGAGAAGCCCAAACACACACAGAGAAGGCCGCCACAATACAAACTTGGGGGTATAGAGATGACATTTAATCGTGTGAGGTACTGTAACACAGACACAAGGTTTATCTTTACAGGCTTAAATCCCCTCAGACTTTCAGGTGTCAATCAAATAATATGTTAACAAATCTATGGAAGAAAATATGATTTGAGAAGCTCCTGGACAAGATTCTGTAGCTAATATGGTACTTTAGCTTCAATCTGGTTTACCTCAACAGTAGTTAAACAATTTCATTCTTTCTACCCTGTCCATAGCCCATGTTTTGTTCTCTCAATAGGTGCTTTCATTCAGCTTTTCCTTCATTCAAATGTGCGAAACCACCAAAAGCAAAATAGGATTTTCAGGTTTTTATACATATGCAACATCATTTCCAGTGTGTGTATTTCTGTCAACAATACGCACACTGTAAAAAATAGCTGCGGATTTCACGGTGAAAATATCATGAAGGTAAAAGACCGTACACTCTAAAATGGTTTACTGTAACAGCCAAGACCATAATTAGAATATTGATTAGAATATTACCCAGAATGCATAATTTTTAACATGGTATTGAAACTATTGAATAATTTGACATAAATCACATTAATTTGATTGGTTTTCATAATTACACTGATTTATGACATGTATTTGCTAACATATTATGTTTGTATGTATTTGCAAAAAAAAAAAAAGAGAGAGGCCATTTCAAACATACCCTATCCTATATGTGAAAGAAAGGTTTCCCTATCAACGTTTGATTTTATAGAGTAAAAAAAACTGGCAGGTGTGATTGCCAGGAGGTCACCATAATAAATACAGTAGAACTTTGCTGCGATGAAGCGGCCAAGTTCAACAGCCCACACGTCCGGGCTGGGATTACCGGGAGCTGTACGGCTGCCATATGTATGTGTCAAAACAGTGTCAAATATGGAATAAAACTCCAACCTTAACTGTGAATTCAGTGGTAGGCTACTATCTTCCTTTTACCATATAATACTGTAAAGAATGTGGTACAACGCCATGTAAAAAATACGGTAGAAAACAATATTATTTACATTGTCTTTCTACCGTATTTTTTACAAAAATTTTCTACCAACCACAGCTGCGAGTAATATACTGTACCGGAAAATGTACTGTTAATTTCTTTACAAAACTGATTGATCATCTAGCATTGGATGTACTACTAAATTAATTAATATTATAGTTCCTACCCAAATCTATGCCCATGCATAGGCATACAGTAGTCATAGATAGATCCCCGTGACATTGGTCAATAATGTAACGCATCTCTTTGCAGAGTGTCTGGGTCTGGTGTCTATTCATTCTCTATAGCCATCTGTTGACAGTGTGAAAGTCTCAGTGTTGTATTACCTCACGTCCCAAATGAAACAATTACTTTTTTTTAAAGAATAGTAGCTTTCTAACGGATAGCAGCCTGACTATTAAGATAGATTAAGATGCTAAATTTACATGAACTGTAAAACCTTGGCTATAACGTCTCGCAGCCTCGCAGGGATAGCTGGCAGATAAACAGTGAACAGAGTGGTTGCTCCGCTGTGTTTATCTCCACTGTGGCCTGAAGGCAGACACAGTCTCTTTGAGGCATGGTGACGGTTCCTAGGCTGCTGTTTACTGCAGTATGAACCACAGTAAGAGTTAAGCTCGTCTATACAATGTGTGTACACACACACACACACACACACACACACACACACATGCACACACACAGTGTTACAGTATATTGTAAATCGTAAATCAAATGCAAATATGTAAATTATGTTTGTATTGTATCTGTTAAACTACACATTATTAACAATATAACATATTGTTATAACATACAAACACATGCACACGTGTATGGATGATATTGACTGAATACAACAGCTGACCTCTTGACACCCTAGTTTAAAGCATGATGTGCCTTTCATTTTTAACACACACGCACATGCACACGCACACACACACACACACACACACATATGTCGTCTGTTGCCTCTTACTTTAATTATTCAAATATATGAACATTATACCCTAGTTTTTAAAATACTGTGAATGGTAGTCAATGACAACTGAGCTAGTTTTATTTTTAATTAAACTACGGTAATGCTAAAACTATATATAAACAACTTTGAAAAATACCTACACTACAATAGGATCAGTGTAGAACAAAGTATCATGGGAAACAGAGTATCTTACAAAATGTAAGAAAAAGTGACTGTCTTGCTATCTGCTGATATTTATCATTAGGACCAGACAAACCATTATTTCTACATAAGTAGAAATGAATGTTTGTCAGTCTACCACACACGCGCACACACACACACACGCACGCATGCACACACACACTATACTGTAACAAAGCAGAGGTCACTTACTTGAGAATGACACAGTATTCTCTGAAGGCTGAAATGTTCCCTGCTTATCATGCGCTCTCTCTCTCTCTCTCTCTCTCTCCCACACTTTCTCTTTCTCGCTCTCTCTCTCTCTCTCAATCCCCCTTGCTTGCCCTCGTAGTTTTCACCCTCGGTCTCTGTACTTCTCTATCTCTATCCTCTCATCATTCTTTTACTCTCTCCACCCCTCCTCACTCTCTCTCTCTCTCTCTCTCTCTCTCTCTCTCTCTCTCTCTCTCTCTATCTATCTAACATGTTACAAAGATTCCTTCCATATCTGGGATTAGTTCTCACTATAAATAGAAGAGTCATTCACACAGGGGACCTGCTTTCTGTCCAACCATACACACTCACGCTGGAACACACGCACGTGTACATCGATGTAAACATAAATAGATGGAGTTGTTTAAAGTTTGAGACATACAGTTTGGATCTCAGATTCACATTTTAGTGTAGACATTTTGATTATACGGACTTGCTATGAACATATATGGAGCTGACTAGTTAAATAAACATTATGTACCTGAAGGCAGAGCTACGAGTTGCACCGCCATGACACCACGCACACACCACACACACTGAAAGTGACGATGTTTTATAGAGGACACTCGCTGTAATGAGCTCGAATCACACACACACGTCTCTCTAGCTAATCTAACCTACTAAAATGGTACTGGCCTATTTTTCTTCTAATGTACACACACACACACACACACACACACGCACTCACGTGCACGTACAATACACACACACACACACACACACACACACAAGCCAATATTGTAAAAAACAACACACACAAGCAGTGATCTCCTATAGGGGTTAATGGTGTGTGTGTGTGTGTGTGTGTGTGTGTGTGTGTGATGTCTTACCTCGTGGTGTGTTGGGCTCCTCTGCCTTGCCTGGTCTCTCTCAGGTCCTCCTCCTCTACCTGACCTGCTTCCACTCGTCCTGATTGGCTCAAAGACACCAGGCCCACGCTACCCCCACCGAGCAGAACTCGATCCACTGTCACAAAACTGTCCTGTTGGCCCCGCACGATGGCTCTGTGTGTGTGTGTGCGTGTGTCTGCGTGTGTGTGTGTGTGTTATATATTTGTGTCTCACATGTGTTGACTTGGTACAGTATATCATATGTATATTTTATATTGTATGTACAGTATGTGTGCCATGAGGGAATGTCTTATGTAAACAGTCCCTCTTCTTGTGTGTGTGTGTGAGTGAGTGAGAGAAAGAGAACCATCCTACCTTTTAACAGAACTTCAGTGGCTTTCCTCCCTGATGTCTGTCTGTCTGTCAGTCTGTCTGTCTGTCTGTCTGTCTGTTTGCCTCCCTGTTGGTCTCCCTGTCTGTAAGTGCAGCTCTAACTTTTCAGCTCAGGTATAGTAAAATTGACTGTGGAACAGCTATGCAAATACAAGCCCACATGCACACATGCGCGCACACATGCGTGCATGTTTTCCCTCTGGCCAGGGCTTTATCTGTGGCAGATGAGGAGCATCAATATTAATGTATTTATTGTGTCTATTCATTGACGTTATCAATTATATTTTTGTTTTAATAGCATATAATATTCCATTAAACCATAAATATTATTGTGGTGTGTGTGTTTTCTCTATATAGCCTATTTGATATAATGTAAGAATGTAACATGCAATATATTGATAGTTTATCTTAACTTTATGTATATGACAGGAGCCAATCTAATCTTAATGTAATATATTACTAGCATAATAACACGAGTAGTAATATAACATTATTCTCTATTATAAACAAAGCTCTGAGTTTTGCTCAGGAATTTACAAACAAGTTTTCTAATCTCCAGGTCATCTGACATTTAGTATCATTCAGTATTTGTTCATTTATTTTAATATTTACTGCTATAATGTACTGCTTTACCCTACGAGTTGTAATTGAGAACGATTAATCTGTTCTCGATCAGTACGTCTGCACTTGACTAGTTCTGACTCCTGACTGCATCCGGAAGTCAAGGACACAGCTGACGCTGCTGCCAAACACAACAGGGAAACGCTGCTGTGTTAGTATTTTGTCTTTAGGTTATACCGTGTACGGTGTTAATAGACTTCTGGGATGTGGGTGGGCTCGTTTATCTGGTTCTGTGTGATCTGGTGTGGACTCTAGACAACCATGATCCCGGTCTCTCTGGTGGTTCTTGTGCTGGGATGTTGGTCAGTGGTGTACCTGGCCGACTCTCTGCTTAAGGTACCGTAGGCTAAATTAAAATGTATAATTTTGCTGTCACCTTTATCTGTTTGCTTATGTCAGGGTACATTTGCACTCCAACTATATATCTAAAAACGTGCGTACAGTCTTGTAGCCTACCGTACGCACAGCACATTATGGCAATGGCAACTACAAATGCAAAATGTGTGATTCTTGTCTGCTTATTGTGAACCAAATGTGAATACAGTATGACTGGATATTTTATTGATATACAATGTACAGTAGCCTACCGGTAAGTCCAAGATAACAATTGGTTGATTCCTAAAAACGGAGAATGAATGTGTTACATCAGCCAGTTTATAAAGAAAGGTGCAAGATGAGTCCACATTTTAAAACGTTGTACAAATAAATTAACAGAAGGCAGCTTTTTCTTGCTGCTGTATCCAATGTCCAGTGTCCTACATTGTGTCCTACATTGATGGCTATTGCCTCAGTATATGGGTACTAAAAAGGTTAAATGTATAGTGTAAGATCATTTAATATTACATAGGTTGTATATGTTTATTTAACAGTATTATTAATACTGTATGTTTGACAACACAGAGTAAACAACAGCATTTACGAATAAAACATCCTGAACCATCTGTCACAGTGTCAGACGACTGGGAAGCATTCTCCTTGGTAACATATTTCTCTGTCTCCATGGTAACCAGTCGTCGGGGACACACAGGAACAGCTATGAAGCATGGCTGGCCAGTAGAGGAGTGTCGCTGTCTCCATTCCACCTGCGATGGCAGACCACCATCTTTAACAGATTGTTTGGCTTCTGTGCTCGGCTCCACCCCCAGGCCCTCTACCTCTGGTCAGAAACAGCTGTCTTCTAACGCTGACACCCGTTTGTTTGTCTTGACAGAGAAAATGGAAATGACATGCAAAATGATGCACAAACAGAGTTTGATGAATCAACAGTGATGATTGACATATAATATAGAACTGTTTGTTAATTAGCTAATGCCAGAGCCATGGAAATAACAACAACAATAACTGTTTACATGGCTCTGGCTAATACTAGTATCATCTTATAATACAGCTCTGGAAAAAAAAGAGGTTTTACTATATATACATTTTACATTTTTATTTGCATGTAATATATGTATTTTTATAGTTATATATATATTTTTTTCAAATAATTTTTTTTTACATTTATAGTATATTTATACTATTTGTTTTTTAATGTGCAGTACTCTTACATTTTTCCAGGCTGTACAACTTCCGTCTCTTATTTTGTTGTGAAGGTGTGGCCCTCTGCTGTTCACATGCATACATTGCACATAACATCACACATGATAAAACTTAACTGACTTTATCCTGTTTCTGAGGGTGAATATATTGTTTCTTAAATATCTCTTCAATATTAAACATTAATTTAAATATTCTGTAGAAGTCAAACCTGGTTTATTAGTTTCTATCTGTCCTGCAGGTTCAGCTGTGGGCTGGTGTTTGGCGTGCTGGCCATGGTGGGGTCAGTGTGTCTGCTGGTAAAGACACTGCAGCAGACTCTGGCCCAGATGACCACAGACAACCCACGCATAGGAGCCCAGCAGACCCTGCAGGTGGTGGTATGTACCTGCCTGTCTCTCTCATTGTTGTTGTCAGTGAATAACAGTAATAACAAACAGCATAAGACATGTTTAGTCAGATTGCTGTAACCTGACATGACACTGTCCTGACCCAAACTGAATCAAATGCATTTCCAAAAGTAGTAGTATCTGTTTGTCTGCCTGTCCATCTACACATGCATCCCTCTAGACATCTGTGTATGTATTTCAGGTGCAAGATAGTGTAGTGGTCTGTACTCTTGGCTTCTATTGGTTTATATTTGTCGACATACTGTGTGTGTATGTGTGTCCAGGTTCCTGGTGTCAACCTACCAACCAGCCATATGGGGTACTTCTTTGTGGCTCTTCTGCTCAGCGGTCTCATACATGAACTGGGCCACGCGGTGGCAGCCCTGAGGTGACATCCATAATCACACAACACACACATTTCTGGAGCGCTGGTTTAACTTGCCAGTTTTCAAATAGAAAAAGGAAGTAGTTCGTAGTTTGTGACTGAAAGTAAACGCACACATTCAAGAGAATTCTGACATACATTATAACATACACTATACTAACCGCGGAAAAAATAAAAGACCACAGCAGCAGTTTCTTAGATTTGTACTACTTTATAAATGTTTATATTTGACTTACATGTAATATATGTATTTTTAGATTTGTGTTATAGAATTGTTATATTTGTTATATTTATATTTATAATATTATATATATATATATTATTACTATTATTATTACTACTATTTTTTTGTCCAAGGGGGAGTACGCAGGCTTACTTGGCAGCCGCTTCTCTGTCGGTGTCTTATATATTTTAGAGGCAAAAACATAAATAGCATTTTTTATTTTGTTGTATTAAGTTAAGTTATCAATTTTTAGAGACTTCTGAAGTACTTTTAACACCGGTTGCTCTACATCTCGTCGAGTTCCGAAAACGTCCTAGCTAGCTACCGGTGCTAGCATACAGTAGTGTAGCCTACGGTGCTACAACGGGAGGGCTCTACTTCATCCGTCATCGAATCATCAACCGGAGAGGACATATGATTTATCGGAATTTATCCTATTTGTTTATTATCGATTGGGTACTCAAAATTAGTTTTATATTCAGCAGAGGAAACGGCTTTTGTCTGTGCCCTGCATCGCCACGCTGGCTCTGAAGTTCTTCGTCGGCCGAGATGCACCAGAGGCCGCCCACCTGGCTTTGTTTACATCTCTCAACCACACACCACTGCGTGCGGCTCTCCTCGGCGAGTCGGCCCTCGCGGCCCTCGTCCGACGGTTCATGGACATGGCCTGCTTTTTCCGGGTTCCTGTTTGTGGATCCGATTGCTGTCCGCTCCCTCTCTGACAATTGGACCCTACGCTTTCTCCAGTTTCTAACAACAAACTCACCTTGCTTTGTTTACATCCTCCAACCACGCACCGCTGGACGGGGTTGGACAAGCTGAAAGCCAAACACTAAATTTACACGTCTTGCTTTTAAACTCCCTGGCTCCCAACCTCTGATTGTTTAATATAACTATTTTCCCCTGCCAATATTACTGACCTCCCCTTATCTGACCACAACAAACACATTTTTATTTGAAATATCTGCCCAGTCTCCTTTACTTTACTCTTAACACTTTTTTACTTGTATGTGTAATATATACTGTATGCTCCTGTTTTAGTCACATGTATTTATATTATGTTTATTTGTAATGTAAGATGTCTAATAATGTATTATTATTATTATTACATTTCAAATGTACAGTTGTCTCTTATTTTTTTCTCCCAACTTTACAATATAATGGTTCTATGAATAAATACAATATTCCTGTTTTACTTTATACAGTATTTATTTTTCCTGATAAACTGCTGCATAAGATATGTGGTGCTATGGTGTTTTACCAGTCTACCTGTCTGTGGCTCTGTTCGCAGGGAGCAGGTTCGAGTGAATGGTTTTGGAATGTTTGTGTTTGTGGTGTATCCTGGTGCATTTGTCGACCTTTTCACCACCCACCTGAACCTGATATCCCCCACACAGCAGCTACGCATCTTCTGCGCTGGTAAACACAACATACTAACTCTATATTAATATTAACAATACAAACATTAATACAAAAATAATTGAGCATAGCGTTAGTTTAGGCAGGCCACAAAGTCAAGCTTAGCCAAAAATATTCTGCTTTACACGCATTGGCCAAATTGTCCAGTGCGCCTTATTTAAGATGGTTATGCCTGCCTTTTCTTGACGCTTCCCTTGCAAGCCCCATTGCAACCCTACCTCCCTAAGCCCATCCTTTTTTGTGTTTGCATGTGAAAATAAAATCACCTTTACCTTTGTGCTACTGCATGTCTGTCTTAAGCAATGTCTGTTGTTACGGTATTGCCGCTTGCTCTGTTGTGTTGTTATTGCTGCTTGCTCTGTTGTGTACCCTGTGGGGGGTCTGTTGCTGCTCTCCCTGCCTTGGGCTTTCCACACATGGAAGGGCAGCCAGGGATTTTCCAGAACAGAGCTACTGTATAACTAACTTCAATGCAAACAGAGTAAAATACTTTAATTTGACTTAAAGTGGTCCTGACTGAAATCTAGTTAATAATAAGCATGAGTATAGAAAAGTGGCTATAGTGTTCATCAGATGAAGGAACATGTTAAGACACACTGTGTTTATTTGATTTATTTAGCCTCAGTGGTGGTCCTGCAGTTCTCCCTCCCACTAGGGGAGTGTGTATACATGACAAATGTTATTAATTATTCCTGCAGATTTCAGTTCATAAGAACTGTGTGTGTGTTGCAGGAGTATGGCACAACTTTGTACTGTGCTTGGCTGCGCTAGCATTCCTCTTCCTGCTTCCTGTTCTTCTGTTTCCTGCCTACAGCACAGGCAGCGGGGCACTGGTCACAGAAGTCATGGCGGTCAGTCAAACATCTACAGAACATGTTATTACCACAGGCTATTAGCAGTAATGGCATGGTAACACATGTTATTACCAATACCACGGGTTATTAGCAGTAATGACATGTAAACATGTTAGTACCACAGGTATTAGCAGTAATGATATGTAAACATGTTAGTAACACCGGTTATTAGCAGTAATTAGGGCTGGACGATATGGACCAAAAATAATATCCCGATATATTTAGGTTGAATACCGATACACAATATCGGTATTTTATATGAAGTGGGCTAAATTCTTCAGGCATATAGAAAAAACAGGAAACCCCACGGAAACGTGACATTTTTATTTTTTTAACAACATTAATTGACGTGAGCTTTCTCTGGTGTCTCCGCCCCTTTGACACTCTGAACGCACTAACTGCAGGCATGGAGGGAGAGACGAACAAATCGAAAAAGTCATGAATAAATGCATCTCTTTTGGAAAAAATTATGATACATCAATATATATACTGGTATATCGCCCAACCCTAGCAGTAATGTCATGTAAACATGTTAGTACCATAGGTTATTAGCAGTAATGTAATGTAAACATGTTAGTACTACAGGTTATTAGCAGTAATGACATGTAAACATGTTAGTACCACAGGTATTAGCAGTAATGATATGTAAACACGTCATTACCACAGGTTATTAGCAGTAATGTCATATAAACATGTTAATACCAAAGGTTGTTAACAGTAATGACATGTAAACATGTTCGTACCACAGGTTATTATCAGTAATGACATGTAAACATGTTAATACCACAGGGTATTAGCAGTAATGATATGTAAACATGTTAATACCACAGGTGATTAGCAGAAATGATATGTAAACACATGTCATTACCACAGGTTATTAGCAGTAATTACTTGTAAACATGTTAGTACCACAGGTTATTAGCAGTGATCCCTCTGGATAAGGCCTTTCAGGACAATATATGCATGAAAAACGAGTAGGTTATATTCTGGTCCAGCACTTTTATATCATTTTGGTCTTCTTGTGTCCTAGATTAGATTAATCAGTGGACCACTGTATCCTAGGTGGCCTGCCTGCATTTACACCTATGATCATTATTTGTTTCGTTGTCATGCTATTAATCTGTCCAGGTACTAGCTATTGTCATGTAAACATGTTAATGCCACAGTTTATTAGCAGTAATGTCATGTAAACAGGTTAGTACCACAGGTTGTTAGCAGTAATGTCATGTAAACATGTTAATACCACAGGTTATTAGCAGTAATGACATGTAAACAGGTTAGTTCCACAGGGTATTAGCAGTAATATGTAAACACATGTCATTACCTCAGGTTATTAGCAGTAATGTGTCATGTGGGTGCAGGGCTCCTCAGCGGAGGGTCCCAGGGGGCTGTCTGTGGGGGCCATCGTATCCGCTCTGGAGGACTGTCCTGTCCGGCTAGTGGACGACTGGTCCGACTGCCTGTCTCGCCTCTCTGTGAGCCCACAGACGGGCTACTGCGTGGAGGTGTCCAGCCTGCAGCCCAGCTGGGCCCACGGCAGACGTACACACACTCTCTCTATATAGATCTGCATTATAAAGCCCCTGTGGAACACACATGGATCTATCCCTGTGAGCTAACACCATACAGCGTAATAGCAGCACAGAGAATAGGGTGAAGCCATAGGTACCATTCCTGTGTTTGACTTTGTCAAGGGGAGAGGGACTGATGATCTCATATTAATATTATTATTATATAGAAGAGCTGCCTAAATGCACAACTGCTACACAACTGCTTTTGATTTTCCAGATCTCCTTCCATGTATGTGCAGTGCCAAATTTTATTAATGTAAGGTGACATGCCCACTTAAGAGACCAGTACCACTTTTGCTCCCTTAGAGATGCATTACGTTGCTCTATCTTTGCTTGTGTTATGATATATGTATATGTAATAATTGTGTTGTGATATATGTCAAATGTATATTGGTTGTAATGCCATAGACAGTTCATGGTCATTAACCGAAATGTTCCTTTTATGGATGAAATAATTCTATAAATAATGTTAATAAATCTGTCCTTATTGCAGAGGAGATTCCATTCCGTTGTCCACAGGGGCTTTAAGAATTAATGTTAAAGGTTTAATTGGAAGAAATCCATAAGGACCAGCCATGTTCTCTCATTCAGCATTCAAGCGTTTAGATGGTTCTATGGACTGCTGCAGCAACAACAGTCTGACAGACCTGTGCTTCTCCTACAACAAGCCACTGGATGACAAAAGGAAAGAGAGAGAGGTAAGGCACACACAAGCACTGCACCGCTTCTCCTTCTGTGTCTTATATACTTTAGAGGTTAAAACATTCATAGCATTTTTTATTTTGTTGTATTAAGTTATCCATTTTTAGAGACTTCCGAAGTACTTTTATCCCCGGTTGCTCTACATCTCGTCTCGATGCATCTCGGCTAGCAAGCTACCGGTACTGGTATCGGGACTAGTCTACCGGTGCTAGCATACAGTAATGTAGCCTACGTTACTACAACAGGAGGGCTCTACTTCATTCGTCATCGAAACATAAACCGGAGAGGACATATGATTTACCGGAATTTATTTGTTTATTATCGATTGGGTACTCCAAATTAGTTTTAAATTCAGCAGAGGATTTTCATCACCAACGGCTTTTGTCTATGCTTCGGCACTTCCCACCTGCTCCAGAGGATTACAGCGGTCATATCCCTCTGCCATCTACTCTACATCTTATTGCTTCTCCCCTGATGTGGATTGAATCTGTACCCATCTCATCTCTCCTGGGATGCTCTGTGACTGAGCTGCTGCGGCTCAGGTCGGGGTCCTGCATCGCCACGCTGGCTCTGTTCGATCGCCCTGAAGTTCGTCGACCGAGATGTATCCACCGTGGTTCTCGCAGAAGCTATATATTCAGCAGCAACAACTCTCCAACCAGTATCCGCTCCTTTTGGTCGAATCAATGCATCGCCCCTCACAATCCTCACCCAACCCACAACCCTCGCGCACTTTGTCGGATTCCTACAGTAATTACAAATTTGATTTCCAATGACTGTCTTAAATTGGCATTATTTAATGTCCATTCCCTCTCTGACAAAGCAATACTCATCCACGATTTTATAATTGAGAGCCGTCTAGACATTATTTGCCTAACGGAGACATGGCAACAACCAAATACATTGTTCCATCTGAATCAGGCCGCCCCACCTGGCTTTGTTTACATCTCTAAACCACGCACCACTGCATGTGTCTCACGGAGGCTCTCCTCAGCGTGTCGCCCCTCGCGGCCCTCGTCAGACGGTTCATGGACATCGCATTGATGTCCGCTCCCTCTCTGACAATTAGACCCTACGCTTTCTCCAGTTCCTCCAACTCACCTTGCTTTGTTTACATCCTCCAACCGCGCACCGCTGGACGAGAGTGCCGGGTTGGACAAGCTGAAGGCTGAAAGCCAAATGTTAATGTAATTTACTCTTTTTTTATTTAATGTATAACTTGTATGTGTAATATGTATGCTTCTGTATTAGTCAAATGTATTTATATTATGTTTCTTTGTATTTGTAATGTAAGATATCCTCGAGTGTCTTGAAAGGCGTCCTTAAATAAAATTTATTATTATTATTATAACCAGTAACATAATTCAAATACGTTTTTTCAGGAAAGCCACTCATGCAGGCGTACTGAACAAACACACACACACGCACACGCACACAGACTCTCCCTACCCTGCATTGTGTATGTTGTTTATATTTGTGTGTGTGTGTGGTGTTTGTTCAGTACGCCTGCATGCCGGTGCGTAAGATGGTCACGGGATCCCGGGTGTGCCGTGTAGACGAGGACTGCGTCACACACATGCACACGTCCAGTGTGTGTATCACGCCGTCGCTGGGGAACCAAACGCGCTTCATCCGCGTCACACACACATCAGACACGCCCATGTTGTTTGTTGGCTACCCCCAACACCTGCACTACTCAGGTAATCGTCTGTGTGAGACTACCGGTACATACATGAATTGTGCTGTTGTTTTATTGTGCTGTTAATAGAGAAGGGATGACTTGTAGTGTGTGTGTGTGTGCATGCGTGTTCATGATGAGATATTCTGAAGATTATATGATTTTAACTGAACTTTAAATATAATTTATGAGACAAACATCTGCCACATGCCGTTTCTAAAATATAACACACGTCGACTATAACTAGGTATATCTACACCGCAGGCTGTTTACAGTTCTATTTGCCCTATAATTACACCAACAAACTTAGAATGTCTTGCTCATGGACACGTTGGTTAGAACTCAGTGTTTCTGAAGGAGGAGGTTAGTGCTGAAGGCTCTGACGTGTCTGTTGTGTGTTGTGTCCTTAGTGAGCCTGACTAGCTTCATTCCTCGGTTTTCTTTCCTTCACTTGGACCTTCCCGTCTTCCTGGAAACCTTCTGCAAGTATCCTTCACTTCAGAGCCAACATGGCTGCCTGAAGAGCTAAAATGCATGGTTCACTTCAGAGCCAACATGGCTGCCTGAATAGGTAAGATGCATGGTTCTCTGTAGAGCCAGCATACCTGCCTGAAGAGCTAAGATGCATGGTTCACTGTAGAGCCAACATGGCTGCCTGAAGAGCTA
>JAODTR010011864.1:0-14295 GCA_025399935.1 Amblyopsis rosae | reverse complement strand
GTTCACTGTAGAGCCAACATGGCTGCCTGAAGAGCTAAGATGCATGGTTCACTGTAGAGCCAACATGGCTGCCTGAAGAGCTAAGATGCATGGTTCACTGTAGAGCCAAAATGGTTCACTTCAGAGTTAGCATAGTAGTGTAGCCAACATGAGCACTTGTAGAGCCAACAATACACACACAGCCAATAAACCAAGCAGCTATCTTACTGCTTAGTAGCAATTGAAGCTCACAAAGCATTTGACACTAACATTGGCAGGAATAGCGCCACATCCATGCACTGCGTTAGCTCATCTTTCACAACATAAAGTTGGCTAGGAATGGTGAACATCCCTAGAAACAAGTGGTAGAGATTTTCAATAAGGGACTCAATCATAAATGTTGTTCCTCTGATTTTCTTTTCTCTACTTATGAATACACTTTACATGCTAGCTGTACTTACATTTGTTAGGATGAGTCAATCAATGTGCATGTATGATAATTACACTTACTATTCAGACATGTATTCAATAATATTTATTTTTATATTCTTTATTTTCTTTTTAACAGAACTTCTAGGGTTGTTAAACCACAGTAGCTACTGCATGTTCAATCTATAGCTATAAATCTGTGGTGACTGCCCTCTAAAGGTAAAACACGGCAACTGAAGTTGCCGCAGAAATTAAGCGAGAGTGCTCCAAAATAGTCCTTGCACGAACACACTGGCCAGATTCAACATGAGAGATGGCATAATAAAATGTTCTATTTATGTAGAAGAGGAAGCACAAAGGCTTGAGGTGCTATGTGACAGACAATCCTTATTTTATCTCACTGAGTTATGCTAATTGTTGCTGCTAAGTAATGTCACCCCATGCAAAAATCTGGCAACAGTAGCTTCTGTTGTATTTATGACTTATAATGTAGATAGTTAAATAATATAGTTTTTATTATTATTATTATTATTAGAGTCTAGCTGTATATGTTGCATGCAAGTACCATTTTTGGATATGTTGCCAGCTAATTGTTTTTGATAAATCCAGGGAAGCGAGTGCTCTTCAAGACTTCAATCCCAATATATAATAGGTCATACACCAGTTATCATAGGTAAACAGCATTCTGTTAGAATAACGACAGCAGAAGTAGGCTATGTCATTAGCTTGTTATACATTTCAAAACACACATTATATCTGTAGGCCGTGCATTTTACAGCTAGACCTTCAGTGGTGTACCTGAATCAACTCGCGCCTTAATACCATTATTATGATGCCACGGTTACAGAAACCATTGTTGTTAATATTATACATAAAGCGCTGCATCACAGACATCTTATATATCCAGAATGATATGACACAGTCTATCAGTCTTTTCAATATCGCCTTATTTCTCTTTGTCTCTTCGTTATAGTTCCGTTTCCCGGCGTACTTCATTGAGCTAGTAGATCCACTCAGGTTTCATGACCAATTGTAAAAGCACCGCTGCTTGTATACGACCGTGCATTCGTGTCTCGCTGCTGCCTTGCTTAGACAGCTCAAGTGTGCAAACCCCGTGTGTCTCCATACACCAAGTCGATCAGTTGTAATGTCAAAAAACGAAATGCTTATGCAGGTCGCTATGTGATGTTGCTAGTTCGTGCCAGAGCCGTACTCTCTCTGTCCATCCAATCAAAGGACGTGAAAATGCTGACAATAGTGTATGCCAGCTAGATGACTTCAGTGTCGCCATCTCAAAATCTGATTGGTTAAAAGCAACAGTTTCATTGCTTTTTAGTTGAAGGTACAGATGCCCGCACTGAAGATTCTGAAGGCCTCAAGGTAGATTTATTTCACATGGCAACACATGATGGATGAAATATGATTGGATAAAAGCTCTGACATAAGCATACGCTATTGGAAGCAACGCAACCAAGAGAAAAGTTATGAAATTAAGAGAATATGCTATTGTAAATAATTGAATAATGTAAAACATAAATGAGATCAGATTGTTAAGGCCAGCAGAGAAGGCCTTGCTGGTCCTGATGGCCCACCACTGGTAATAACATATCAGACAATCCTGAAAATAATTGCAATAAATGCAAATAGAGATGCTCTAAGAGATTTAAAATAATATAAATGAAATGGATGGCTGAGATATTCACAGCCAACTACTACTTAACGAAGGGACACAAAGTGGACCCTCTGCTGAATACACTGCAGGTGATGGAAGACCTCCACCCTCTCCATTCTAATGTTGGGGAGTGACACTGTGTCATGTTGGGTTAAATCAACATTGTCTTCTAGAGCATTTTGTTCCTGAGCTAATGAATCATTAATATTCCAAATAATCAGTGGAACACAATCACTCTAGCTGTAAGCTTACACAATCCATTGAATAGAATAGAAAACCGTCATTGTACAACATACAATGGAATTAGGAGAGCTACACCTATACATTGCTATCATTTATAATGGATTAGACTATAAGACATAAAACATAACGCAGACACCTATACACTGGACGGACTGAATGGGAGTGTAGTCCTACAGTAGATATACAGAGCATAGAGGAGAGGACTCAGCACACAGCGCACCCTCTTGGAAAGCTTGTGTACTACGGTCAGTAAGAAAGTATTTTATCCAGGCACAGGTATGAGGAGGGGTAAAGCCTTACTGACAGCTTGTTGACTTAACATATCAGTGATGGTTGTATTGAAAGCTTCCCTGGGTATTCCAGATAGCTCAGCTCAGCGCAGTGTAGAGAAAAGTAGCAATGGCGTCCTCTGTAGATCGGTTTGCCCGGTAGGCAAACCGATCTAGGGTCCGTCTAGGGACATTGAGCATGTCGGGGTTAGAGGTCGGCGGGGGCAGTGTGACTGGGTGTGGCCTCAAAGTGAACAAAGAAATGGTTAAATTCCTTTTACTAGCGAAGCATTCGACCCATCAGTGCTGTGTGCCTTCACTGGTCCGCTGCCCCATAGTACCATACCTGTCGTGGGTTGTTGTGTGTGTTACGGTCCTCTACATTCCTTTTGCAGTTGCGATGCCTATCCGTAGGTCCGTTGAAGACCAAGACTGATCAGTTCTTAACAGTAGACTGACATTCAGGTACTTGATCCAGCCACCTGGCCACCACAATTGACTTGGTCAGAATGTCACCATTTCAGCTTCATACACATTTCACCTCCCTTAAAAAAGAGATGGTAGAAGCTAGGGGTGATGCCGAATAGCCGAGGATTCAAGGATTCAATTTACAGAGCCTGCTTTGACTGCCAGTTTCAGCATAATTTAAACAATATAAATATTTATTGCTTTGACATTAATATGTACAGCACAATGTAACTTATGTGACAAAATCCTTTTTCATGTTTTGAATTACGTAAAAGTTAGGCCTGAAGTTGAAATTAATAAAGTGTACCTCTTTTGTACATTACTTAGGGCCTAGGGCCCCAAAAGAGCTGGGGCTGGCCCTGTGGGGCATTTATTTATGATTTTAATGAATCCAGAATCAGAATATTCCTAACATCTCCACAAGGGAACATTCTTCCATATCAATAACAAAGCATACAAAGATATAATTTTGCAGGATAGAGCATATTTTTTAGTGTGTGACTCACATGTGCTGCAATAGAGTGCTGCTGTATTATCATTTGGAAGCAAAACAGATCATGAGAATGAGTCCTTTGCATTAAGCATGATTTTCCGAGCCCATGCGAAGTCGTTATGAACACAATCTACATTGGTTTGGTGATTTGCATATACTGTACCATTTGGCCTGTATGCTTTGGGTTATAAGTTTGCGCTCGTCATCCATCAACATGTTTTCCACACACTCAACACACATTTTATGTATTTCTCTGGGGTCGACTTTTCTCATCACCCCGATTTGGTCTGGCACCAACTCTCTCTCTGTGGCGGTGGGGGAGGGGATGTCGGGGGAGGGTCTTTTTCCTTTTGCCCCTGAGATAGTTAGATATATAGATAGATGGAGATATATACTATATGAGATTGATAGATGGTGTTATTTAAATGTTTTAGTTTTCTTGATGGGTTACAATGGCTTCACTGTATAACTAGTGGGCAGTGTGTGTTGTGTGTGCTGCTTAATCATGCGTACCAGATATGTGGTGTCTCTCTCGGGGGCCCTGGCTGTGGTGAACTCTGTCCCGTGTTTCGCGCTGGACGGCCAGTGGATGCTCAATGCTCTTCTGGAGGCCACGCTGGTTACCGTGGTCACCGACAGGCACCGGCGGGAGCTGATTGGCTTCTTCCTGCTGCTGGCGGGAAGCGCCCTGTTGGCGGCTAACGTGGCGCTAGGCCTGTGGATGGTCACAGCGCGGTAACCGCGGAAACCAGGATGACGCGGTGAGGAAAACAAAATCAAACTAACAGATTGTGTATGAACACACACGGGAGAAATTGACTCCATTTCCCAGCATCCCCTTGTCGCATTGAGCAAAGCATTCTGGGAGTGCTGTCGAGAACGGGAAGGAACATGAAGGAAATAAATGCACGCATACATACGTACACTTTTAATAATTTTGTGGCTGTAAATATAGTACTTGTGAAAAAATCACATCTAAAATGACTGCCAAATTCCGTAATAGATCATTAGTACAGAATTGTATTAAATGTATTACAGCAATTATGATCAAAGGTCTCTGATGATAATTTTTTGAATGTAAACTATTATTTCAGCTAATGTTGTTTTCCCAAACATAGAATACTGTAACATTTATTTATAACAAGTGTTTCATGTTCTACCTTGCTCATGAAATGACTATTTCCAGGGCATGCGTCCTGTATGATATCTGTCTGGTTTCAGAAAATACATTGATGCGTCATGTTATATAAGAAATAAAAAAGGAACCAAGTACTGAACGTCTTGCCTCAACGTGTCACTAATTTTCCAGACAGAATGTTCATTATTCATTTACAGTGTGTGTATTTTGGTGTATTTCTTCTGCCCCTCATCTCTATATAGCACCCTGACATTGCAGTTAGTCATGATTGTTTAAGCAAAACAATGGGTTTCTGTAATGCAAGTTACACATCATTTCAAGAAATACACCTTTCCGATAATACAGTATAATATGGTATATCATTCATTGCACTGTACAAATTCACCAATCATGCTCTCAGTATAATGAACTCATTCACAACCTAAACTGAAAGAGAAAACCTTAAACACTATGCCTAAGAAATGTTTAACACACCATGCAGAATTGCAATCAATCATATATTTCCATGTGCTTTTGCTATAATGACAATGGAAACATAAGGACACTCTTAGGTTTCTCAGTGTGACATTTCAAAAACAACATACACAGTAGCAGTCTTTTCCACTCGTTTAATCTGTATACAGTGCATGTTGTGCATTTCTCTTGCAAGTGTGTTTCTTATTTGGATAGTTCCAAATTATTTATCTGAAAACGTATTCTAAGCATTTTTGGTAGCAGTGTTTTGAATTGTCTAACAACAAAGAGTTATATACAGTAGTCTGTGGTATTGACAGCTTGTGTGTGTTTGGGGGCAGCATTTAAATTGGGACCCAGAGTTTAGAAGTTTGCACATTTGAGTGTGAGTTTATAAAATTGTGTGTGAAGACTTGAGAAAATAGGGAGTAGTAGAGAAAAAATGTAATCTAAACATCCCTAAACTGGCATTTAAGGTGAAAATAGTACTTACGTCACGCTATGTTCAACCTACGTTTATTTTTTTTCTCTGAAATTTTGGACACTTCAACAGTTGAAGGCACAGTTTCCTTCCGTTATATTTATCTAAATTTCCATTCTCATAGAAAGGAACCGAAAGTCCTATTATTTAGTCATACTATGATTAATGCTTTTTTGAGTTTGTGTATGTATGGAGATAATGCATTGTAATTTATAGGGCGTTGTCCACAGACTCTTAAATGTTAATCGTTCTTCACCATAACCTCAGAGGTGTGTGTGGGCGTGCATGCGTACGTTATACTGTCCATGCGCCACCTCTGTCAGCAGTCATTTATCTTGGCGTAAGAGGAATATGTGTTTGACACTTAAATTCCTTCATTTGCATGTGTGGAGAAGGAGTTTTGGTGTTTTGTGGCCATGCTTGTGTTTATACAGAGAATTCTCATGGATCATTTTTGTGCCAATCTGCTTTGCTGGCAGGTTCTGTGTTTATCCCAGCACGCTTGTCTGTGTGTGTATTTTGGTCCTTATCTGGCTCTAATGACAGGCTAGAGCCCTGTGTGTGTGTGTGTGTGTGTGTGTGTGTGTGTGTGTGTGTATAAACAGCCCGTGAGGAGTAGGAGGATTGCCAGATTGTTCCACAAGCTCGTAGCAGGCTCAGCGAAGATCATTTGGACTCGGTGAGCAGCGTCAAATCAAGAGCCCTCCCCAGTGTTTCCGTGGGGCAACACCCTGGGCAGGAACAGGAAGTCGTGCCCATATAAAGAATGAAGGCCACCGCTACCAAAATGACTTGAGCACAGGAGAGCAAAGCGCAAACAAAAGTCCTACACACACACACACACAGAGGTCCCTCTCTGTCTATCTCCATGAAAAATATGAATGTTTTGCAGGCTGCACGTTGCTGGATTAATCAACCTTAATAGGTCCCCTATGTGTGTGTTTGTGTTTGTTCTGGTCCAGTGACTTATCTGATAAATGCTCAGGGCAGTACAGTCTAGTGTTCTGAACATGAGATTAGGTGTGCGCGCACACACACACACACACAGACACAGTGCACAGACATTATGTTACTGACAAGGGCTTCTGGTAAGACATTTGCCACTAACGCAAAACAGACACATCTGTAGATAGAACACACACACAATTACATACATACAGTACATAGAGTGTGCTACTGGCTTGTCTGAGTCACAGTTTAATACATGTCACTTATCTGTAGCGAGGGGGTGAGTGAGGCAGCTCCCGTATTCCCAAGTGGAGAGAAGAAGGGAGGGAGGGAGGGAGGGGAGATGAAAGGAGGAGAGAGAGTGCCTATGTAAGGGAGGGACAGTTTGAAAGTGGTAAAGCAGTGAAGTTCCAGGAGCAGAGGAAGACAGTGATACAAGATCATAATCTTTCTGGGTGTTTTATTATTATAGGGGAACATTCTTTTAGAACCATCTCTTCTGTATTGTAGTGTGTGTGTGTGTGCGTGTGCGTGCGCGCCATGGAGTTGGAGCATCTAGGCGGTGCACGGGTTAAACCGGAGAAAAGAAACACTCGTCTTCTCAGTACAGCTCTGGCGGTGTGTGTGTGTCTCTGTCTTGCTCTGCTGCTCGCTGTCATACTGGGTAAGTACACACACACACACGATTACCAAACATTCCTTCTTTCTCTGCTTTGTAATTTGTATGGGAGTTTGTGTAAGTGCACAGGATATTGTTTGCACAGTGCTTATAGTATATATATATATACACACACACACAGCGTAGTACGATGCACGTGTGAGTCTAGCTGCTCTGTAACTTGTACATGTGTATCAGCTAGCTATTCTTGGCTCATATTAGGTTTCAAACACACCACAGACTGTCGTATAGCACTGCGAGGTGAAATTTAAACATAAGGGGAGTCATTTGTATTGGTGTGTTAAATGAATTACTGTTGTGTTTTATGGGAGTCTGGGTCTAGTATTTTGTGTGTGCGTGCGTGTGTGTGTGTGTGTGTGTGTGTGCGCATGTGTGATTGTGCGTTTTCACAAACAAAGCATGAGGCTAGTACATATTGTTTAATGTTATTGAGGGAAGCCTACATTTTTGTGGTAACAACAGACTGTAATTATGCATAAGTATATATATATATATATACAGTAAATATAGAATGATGTATAATCTATTTTACTCAAATATATATTTAATTTTTTAACCTTTATTTAACCAGGAAGTACCCATTGAGATTAAAAATAATGTTTTTAAGGGAGTCCTGACCAAGACAGGGAGCAGTACAAACAGCACAGTTACAGACAAAAAAAGATCAATTATCAAAGAACAATTATTATGGTTACAAAATAGGATACTCAATCATAAAAAACATTGACATCTGAAAGACTCAGACTCGATATCTATCATTTTGGATTTAAAAGCATTTGGCCAACTTAAATTTGTTAATTTTAAGCTTTTCTGCAATATATTTCATGCCGAGGGTGCACAGTACTCAAATGCCATTTTCCCCATTTTTGTGCGGGCAATTGGTACAGACAGCAAAAACAATTTTTGAGAACGCAAGGAATATTGTCCAGTACTTTTCTGCATGATATAGACAGCTAAATATTGTGGGAGCAGGCCAAGAATCACCTTAGATAGAAAGGTGTGCCAATGACCAAGTCTAGGGTTGGCCAGAGCAGGCCATCCTACCCAAGACAATAGATGACAGTGGTGAGTCAGAGCTTTACTGCTGGTGATGAACCTCAGAGAACCATGGTAAATTGTGTCAACCATCTGCAGACACTGAGCAGAGGTATGCATATTTTAAATATCACCATAATCCAGCACGGACAAAAAGGTCGCAGCCACAAGTCGCTTTTTACCTTAAAAAAAAAACATAACCTATTCCGAAAATAAAAACCCAATTTCAGCTTCAGCTTCTTCACCATATAGCGCACATGTGGTTTAAAAGTGAGGGAGTCATCAATCAAAATACCCAGGTATTTATATGATGTAACAACTTCCCAAATGTGCGTACTGTAAAGTATGTGTTAAGTAAGTATAGCTTCAAATCTTTATTATTATTCCAGCATTTATGTTACAAGGTTAGTGAACTCAAATCACAAAACCATACTGAATATATCATAACTAAAGCATATATGAAATATCCTTTTTATGGTCTATAAAGTTTCCATTGTAAACTTATGACAAGTCTTAGGTCAAGATTAAGTCTCCATTTCTCCAGTGGTCAGACAATGGAACGAAGTGGTTTGTTTTGATATTTCTTGTTAAAATGCTCAGTGGCTCAGCTGACTATTGTTGGGCAGAGTGTGTGTGTGTGCGTGCGCATGTGCATGTGTGTGTGACAGAAGGTCTCAGCTGTTGAAACAATGAGGGCGGTCAACTCTCGTAAGGTTGAGTTCATGCGTTGAGAGCTTGAGGAGGATTTGGCTTCTAAATGTGTTTTGTCTCTGATGTTACTGCCACACATCACTAAGCAATGCTGCGCTAACTCTTGTATAATGCTGTCGATGGAATGTCACGGTTACAAGTTGCCATATGGGACACTTTTGTCTTAGTTGTAGGGAAGGCAACACATCTACATGATTACAGTGGATGCGTGTGTGTGGTGTACTGGGCAGTTCCCATTAGAACCGGCAGAAAGTAACTATAGTTGTACTGGTAATTGTTCTTAAATGAGCTGCCTATTAGAATAAAGGTCAAATAAAACGTTGAGGCCCATACTGATGTGGGAAGGTGCGGAGACTCAATGCCTGGGCAGAGGGGGGTGTTTGTGATGTAAATCCTCCCTCGAAGACAGACAGAGAGAGGCCTGGTCCAACTACACACACACACACACACACACACACACACAACAAACCCAGTAGAGGACCTGTGGTTGATCTCCCAGTATATCAGCCATAGCCACCCTTTTCTGTCAACTGTAACCTGTGTGTGTCTTCCTCTTCCACCAGTGTCACAGAGAACCAATCAGGAAGAGTTCTGCCTGACCCCAGAATGTATTGAAGCAGGTGAAAAGACTAAAAGTGTGCTTGTGACAAAGGGCTGGTCACCATTGGATACGCTCAAGCCACCTATAAGGTCCCTTATTTCTTTGCTAATTATATTCTCTTGTGTTGTTGTTGTTGTTTTTGTTGTCTGGCCCGGCCCGCCCCTGCAGCTGGTTCCATTCTTAGTAAAATGGACCAGTCCGTTTCCCCCTGTGAGGACTTCTATAGTTTTTCATGTGGGGGCTGGTTGAAGGAAAACCCTATTCCTGAAGACTCATCCTCCTTTGGCATCTACCCCTGGCTACGCCAACATGTAGACATGCGCCTTAAAGGTGTGTGTGTGTGCGTGTGTGTGTGCGCGTGTGATCCTTATTGTATATCCTGAACTGTAGCCATGTATTTGTGCAATGTTTTCAGATAGTTGTCCAGTAAACACACAGTTATTGTGTGCATTTATACAATGTGTAGATAGTTGCTACGTAATACAGAACAGAATTCAGTGAATATCGAAAAAATTTGCTTGTTCATAGAGTATGTGCCATATATTCAGATAGTGCGTGCGTGTGTGTGTGTGTGTCAGAGCTGTTGGAAGCTCCTTCAGATGTGGATGAGCTGGAAGCTGTGACCAAAGCTAAGATGTTCTATCGCTCCTGTATGAATGAGAGTGAGTCCCCCTCACACAAACACACACACACACATTTATACTGTACAAACAAAAATACATACTCAGACAAATATATATGCTCTAAACACACACACACATAACGTACTTGTCTTTCCCAACCCTGGTCATGTAGTCCCACTACCAGTCATGTTTTAGGCATAGACTGTATTTAAATGGGCAAACCCTCCGTGACATCACCCAATTTTCCCAAGAACGGATGTGAACACCTCGCTGTGCGGGCTCTGGCTGTCGCCGTCTTTGCAGTACCTCGCTCTGTCCATTATAATGGGATAAATGTATGGCTAATATATTTTTTACAGATGAGATTTAAATTAAACCAGTTTTTGAACCAGGTTGTAAGCATGTTAATTTTGCTGTAAAGTCAAGACATTTTAGCATGGGAGTCTATGGGGACTGACTGCCTTTTGCAGCCAAAGGAATTGTAATAAGTTACTTGTTACATATTACTCCTTTGAAAAGTAATAATAATTTACATATTACTGGGTATCAACAGTAATTAGTTAATTTACTCGTTACATTACTATATTACTTTCACTACCCTGTCTCGTCCCTTCTGACAAATGACATCCTGTGTAGCCAGCTCATTTTAGAATTAACGACAATTAACCTTAGGAGTCAACAATCAAGTGAAAACATTGCAGCCTCTCAAACCAGATGATTGACAGGTTGGTTCAATTAGCCTATCCTTAGTTTACTAGGACCAGAAATGTTCTTCTTGTAACGCAGTAATGCAGCATTACTTGTATTAGTAATTGTAATATTATTGCTGTTTTGGAAATAGTAATTAGTGAACTTTACTACTTACTGAAAAAACGAATAACATTACAATAACTAGTTACTGCCCAACACTACTACACACACACACCTATACAAACACATGTACATTCTCGCAGAAAAAATGTACACACACACCAACATATGTGCGTGCGTGTGCATAGCCATCCTAGAGCAACTGGACAGCAAGCCCATCCTGAAGACCCTCAAACAGCCAGAGTTCCATTGGCCAGTGTTGGGGGCGGGGCTTGGCGGTGAGTGGCAGTGGCTGCCGGGCCAGTGGAACCTCCTCCAGACGCTGGCTCTGATGAGGAACCAGCACAGCAAGAGTGTTCTGATTCGCCTGTACGTCTCCCCTGACGACAAGAACTCCTCCCAATACATCATCAAGGTGTGTGCGTGTGTGTCATTATAGTTCTATGGTGTGCATGTCAGAGAGAGGGAGACTTAACCATTGCTCCTTTTGTGTGTGTGTGCCTGTGCCTGTGTGTGTGTGTGTGTGTGTGTGTGTAGTTGGACCAGGCCTCTCTCTGTCTGTCTTCGAGGGAGGATTACATCACTAACACCCCCTCTGCCCAGGCGGTGAGTCTCCTCACCTTCCACAGCCTCAGTATTTGACCTTTATTCTACTAGGCAGTTAATTTACAATGAAGGCCTAGCAAGGGACAAAGGGAACACAGGGACACATATTTCAAACAGTGCAAATACATGGTTAAAAGGCAATATGCGTTACAGAATACAAAACAGTCAAAAAAAAGACACAGGCAACATACAACGCCAACCTTGGATGTTCTGCCGCACCAGGCAAGAGAAAAAATTTCACTTTAAGAATATCAACAATGTAAAATATTCTATTAGCATATGTCAATGGCCCAGCCTAGTCAGCTTTAAGATGATAACTTTTTGTCAAATTCACAAAAAAACTCCTTGCATTTCGCTAGCTTACCCTTCTATGTGCATGCTGAGAAAATAATCCGCAAGGCTGCTTCTACACAGCCCTGGCTCCGTAAATAGGAACATAAAGTGGCGAACACCACCACTTGTTATTGGCTTTGCGATGCATTTCAACGTGTGGGAGCTGCACTGCGGACTCAAAGTTAGTACGCGTTCTCGAGAATGACTGACCCTTCCGTGCCTTTAAGAATTATATTTACAGCTTTACGCTGATCAGGAGAACGCAGCCAATTGTCAAATTGCCACCGCAAATGAATGCCGCAAGAACACATTGTACATAACAGAAAATCTTATCAATAATCACATCTTAAACACAATGGCTCAAAAATGATCACACATGTTGCAAATGATGTGATGAAACCAATAAAAGACTATTCAGAGTGCACGTGTTGTTGATAGAAATAGATGTTGGTCATATGTATGACCGACAATGCTATGGTGGTCACTAGTGCTTTGATTTTGACTGGCTGTTGTATAATCTACAAATATAGCTCTAATTCTGGCCTGCAGCTTGGTGATGTGTAGTGAGAATTAAAGTGTATTGTCTAGCCAAATACCCAGGTATTCATAAGCTGTAACCTCCTCAATTTCCACACCACTAGAGTTGATTATAGTACAGGACAATGGCAGGATATTCTTCCTACCAAACACGACACCTTAGTTTTAGAGGTGTTCAGAACAAGTTTAAGATTTTTAAAGGCTAGTTGGATGTTGTTGAAGCTTTGTTGTAAAGTCTTCAACACAAATTCAGTGGAAGGACCTATGGCATATAAAACTGTGTCATTAGCATACAAGTAGATAAAGGAGTTTCAAACACACTCCTTGAGATGGAGAGGGGTATAGATAGCAGGTGTCCAGTTTGAACTCTTTGCACTCTATTAGTCAAGTAGTTAGCAAACCAGGCCAAAGATTGCTTGGAAACACCAATACTCAACATGGGCCTCATGGGATTTTAAAATACAACTATTATATTGATTCGAACCTAAAAAAGTAATGATTAATATGTATCAATATATTAAAAATACTGTAACTTGCTCTATTGAACTGATTATACCGACTCAAATGTAAACATGCTCTCTGTTGAAGCATCTTATTTTATTCTCTCTCTCATATATATATATGTATATATATACATACATACATATACACACACAGTATATTATACTGTATTTAAATGTGTGTGTGTGTGTGTGTGTGTGTGTAAATGTATATGTATTTCTCTGTCTCCAGTACCGCTCAGCCTTACTAAGTTTAATGGTGGATGTCGCCGTTATGCTGGGAGCGAATAAGAATGACGCAACAACCCAGATGGAGGAAGCACTGTCCTTTGAGATCAAACTGGCTGAGGTACAGAATCATTATGTGATGTAATGGTACATGGATATTGTTCTTTTGGGTATAAAATTGGTGAATTATCGTATGTTGTTTTATTAAACATGGAACAGGGAAAATTGCCGTAGACTTCCCGTCTGAAGTGAAGCTTGGATAGAGAGAGTTATGATGTGAAATGTGATTAAACACTGCATCCGGAAAGTATTCACTGCGCTTCACTTTTTCCACATTGTTATGTTACAGCCTTATTGTCACGGTTTGAGTGGGGGGTGGCAGAAACCAAACGCAGGTTGTAGTTTTAACGATAATGATTTTTAATCAAACAATGCACAAACACTCACCAGGACAGGAAACAATAACCAACAGAGACAGGGAGAAACAGAGGGCTACATGTACTAAAGCTAGTTAGGGGAATGGGCACCAGGTGTGTGTAGACACAGACAGTCCAAGATGAGTAAAGGAGTGAAGGGAAACCCCAGGAAGCATGGCAGGGCCGTCAAGCCCTGACACTTATTCCAAAATTGATTAAAATAAGTTTTTCCAAAAAATTCAACACACAATACCCCATAATAACAAAGTGAAAAAAGTTTGTTTGATATTTTTGTAAATTTATTAAAAATAGTATTCACACGGTCAATACTTTGTTGAAGTACTTTTGGCAGCAATTGTGGCCTCAAGTCTATTTGAGTATGATGCTACAAGCTTGGCACACCTACTTTTGGGCAGTTTCTCCAAATCTTCTTTGCAGGACCTCTTAAGCTCCATCAGGTTGGATGGGGAGTGTCTGTGCCATGGATGTATTATAAGAACTGCCATTTTCAGATCTCTCCAGAGATGTTCAAGTCTGGACTTTGGATGGGTCACTCAAGGACATTTACAGAGTTGTCCCGAACCCACTCCTTTGTTATCTTGGCTGTGTGCTTAGGGTCCTTGTCCTGTTGGAAGATGAACCT